>CEMJ01390992.1:0-166635 GCA_900068955.1 Clitocybe nebularis | reverse complement strand
CCTCCAGCAGCTGTTTCTACTATGTCCTCGTTCAAGCGGAAAGGTTCATCCAAGCAGGCTGTGTACCGGGGAACTCGGATTTCCCCGGCTTCACTTTCGACTCTTCTAACATCCACCGGCATCCCATCCTTAGATGACATCCTTGGTGGAGGACTACCTCTATCGTGCTTACTGCTCACCGCTGCACCAGATCTTCATTCATCGTACGGCTACCTCGTACATAAATATTTCATCGCACAGGGATTGAGCAGCGGACACAAACTATGCATCGTCGATGACACCGCAGAGGAAATCGTTCGTGACATCATGTGGACACCGAAGATATGGGACCTCGCCAACAATCCAGTGGGAACAGGAGACGACGAAACCCCGGAACAAGGAGGAGAACAAAAGATCAAGATTGCGTGGAGATACGAGCAGATGAAACAGTTCCAAACTACGGTCTCCGAGTCGCTCTCACCCCATGTAAGTCATACTAATATATTTTCGTTGAAGCCACCAATACAGGAAATCTTTCCCTCTCTTACAAAAGTCCACGGATGAGTACTGTCACAATTTTGACTTGGCAAGTCGCGTGCCCGACTCGGTCGTCCAAAATGCACTTCGGTCGAAACAACTATGCCTTATTTCTATCCAGCCTTCAGGCACGGGACGGACCTTGATATCTCAGATATTGGGCCGCATTGCGGATATCATCAAAGCCGAAGAAGAGAAGTCAGTTCCTTCTTCGACGCCCATTCGTGTCGGCGTTCCATCATTAGGGTCGCCTCAATGGGGAGAGGTCACTAGCAAAGTAAGCCAGTAAATGACCCATAGCTTTTGATCCATAGAATGATTTTCTTTAGGACATATTATACTTCCTGCATTCTCTTCGATGTCTCCTGCGTCGATACCCCTATGCGTGTGCCACAGTAAATATGTCTCCTAATATATCCACAGACCGGGGAGCCACAGGATGGATCCAGAAATTGGCATGGGTTTCTGATGCAGCATTTACACTGTCCGCCTTCTCCGGTATATGGCCCATTTTCGCGTGAAAGAGTCTAGGGAATAATATCATTTTTGTAGCCAACCCATCTCTTACAGCGATGTTTCCATCTCACCATGGTTTACTGGCCATTCACACGTTGCCTTCACCTCATACGTTGTTCCCCCCCAGCGACAGGTTTTCTACCCTACGTGGACTTTCTGCTTCCGCAGGATCAACGGGTGAAAACAATTTGACATTCAAATGCACCCGTAAAAGGTTGATATTTGAGACTTTACACCTCGATATCGAAGGAGGGGTTGGGGAGAGGCGGACGACACCGTCAGCTGTTACTGCTGTGAATTCGGCTGCTGAACCACATCCACATGATTCGGGAGTGCATCCAGAACACCAGGCCAAGGCAGCCTTCGCTACTGTCAAGGTAGCACTAGAAGAAACTGAATCAGAGAAGCTTGGGATCGGTGGAGTCTTGGGGGCAGCGGATGCGCCAGAAACCAAGACCAAGAAGCAGAAGAAAAAGGTCATTTTCCGGTCAGATCGACCAGAACTTTATGACTTTTAACGATTTGTGAGGTTTGTGTCTTCTCCTTGTTATATCATAGCATAGCTCTGATGTTGATATAGTTTATAAGATTTACTTGTCTTGTGCATTGTGAGATGTTGATAAATTTGATCGATCAGAACTAGGAACCCCACCCAAGTTTTTTCTAGTTGTTGAGGTCGTTCGGCGAGTGGCCATTATAGGGATATATCCCCGATAGATAATAGGCAGTGCACATGAATTGCTCCTGTCAGCAGTCGACGGTAACTTGACGCGGCGGACGGGGATTGTGCTATTGTGGAGGATCGGCATCGGCAAACTCCGGATATTGGAGATTTCTAGAGTGAGAAGGTCGTTAAACAGATAGGCAACTTGAACGTCGCATGGTGAGATAGGGGATAAATTGGCCGTAGTTTGAGAAAGTAATGTAATTTGGGGAGTAAGGGGGCAAGTGGAATGTGTTTTACATGTGCGACAAGTTTAGAACACTGGAGTGCCTGTGAAGTTTGATGCATGATGACTGACGGTATCAGCAGCGGATGGCAGCTGCAGGATCATTAAAAAAGCAACGGTAATAGTAGACGGTGTTGGCCCCGCTCCCACCATGGCTGATGAGGAAAAACCCCGGGAAGCGATATAAGTGGATACAGCGCGTGGTGATGGGAAAGTAATTGAAAGTTGTGTGCAAGGGCATCAAAAGTTGACTCTCGCCTACCAACGGCATCTGCATCTGCAAGAAACATCTGGAGCAACAAGCCGCTTCCGCCAATGCCCAGGCGAGACGAGGAGGACGGTGGGTATTTTAGTGTATTTGGAACCAGGGCAGACAGGGAATTTCATCGTTGAAATCAACATTGGATATACTACTTACATACAGTGCTCTCGTCTGCTCTTTTCTTCTTTTCTCCCTTCCTTCTCTTCTTTATGCTGTCTATACGAACTGATGATGGTTCTCTAGATCTCCATCTCGAGTATCTGCGCGAACACCCATCGGCGGCCCTTCCACCGTCGCCGTTGTCGCCCAACTCCTATGGTCGTCCACGTGCCCCCACTCCCTCAGCATCCGTCCCAGCCACGGCGACAGCTGACGACCACGCCTCTCCTGTTCCTCCTGGCCCCTCCAGCTCCCTTTCATCTCTCTTCCAACACGACTCTCCCGTCTCCAATTCTTTCTCATCCCCTTCATCACCCCTCCTACGTTCCGTGTCTGAGAGCCAAGTTTATTCCAACCCCCAACCTTCTCCCAGCTCCTTTGCGCGTCCCCCCAAACCCCCCATGCCATTGCCAGACCCATCACAGTATCCCGATCCATACCCTTTTAGACCTCCTCATCACCACCTCACAAATCTTCCAGCCCTTTCATATGCAGGCTCATCTTCTACCCGATCTTCTGCTTACACAAGCTCAGGTAGTGCACTAGCCTCGGGTGACTATGGCCATGTTCATGTCGCGTCTGGTGACGATGATACCGCTATTGGTGTGGGAATAACTTCCGATGCCGTCGTCCAGCTGTTGAATGACTCCAATACCACCTCGTCTTCTCAAGGAATAAACTCTAGGGTGCCAATCGATCAGTCCCGTTGGTCCGAATCATATTCTACTAGCAGCCGGTCTCGGTCTTCCTCTGTCGGTAACAACAATTCCAGCAACGGCCATGACACGACCGTAGCTCCTAGACTGCAGCAAAAACCGAGTTATGATATGGGTTGGCAGGCAGTCGATGAACGAGACGAAGCAGGGATGAGTGAGGAAGAGACTGATGATGACCACCACCTAGGTGAGGAGGATGGCGATGATGAGGAGAAAGAAGAGGAGCGTACCTCTGCCATTGTCATTGCTGAAGAGGGTCGTGGGTTGATTGTTCACGGAGACAATGTTCCCATTGTGCAGCTTCATGTACAGCCAGGTCAGTCCTATCTTTCGTAAATATTACATTCCATATTCTGAACATTTACAGGCACAACCCATCTTCTCATCGGATCTTCAAGCACCCCGAACGCGATGCCTGGGTTCTTAACAACGACTCTTCCCCAAATATGCAACACCCTCCTTGCGTTAGATATATCAGCCAACTTTCTGGGCGCCCTGCCTCCTATCCTATCAGTCTGCCAAACCCTCGAAGAATTGAACATAGCTTCTAATCCCCTGCGTGTTTTGCCAGTTTTTCTAGCCGAACTCACAAATCTTCGTGTTATCATTGCTGATTCGACGGGAATCAACACTTTGCCAGATACACTAGTGGGCCTTGAAAAACTTCATACTATGAGCGTCCGAAGAAATAAGCTACACGCGCTACCTAGTTGGCTCTGTCTCCTACCTGCTTTGCAGACTTTGTGCGTCGACGGGAATCCTTTCCAAGGCCCCTGGAAAGCATTGGTAGAGCCACTTCTCGCCAAGGTGCCCATGTCGCCAATGTACCCTCCTTCAACTCCTATGTTCCCCCTATTGTCTGCGAGCATACAAGGCTCTATGGACACGGAAACAGATGAAGATCTGTCCGATTCTGCTCCTCCAAGCGCCAGTGCTGATGAGCCTTTTCAGTCCCCAGAAGAGGAGGACCATACGATCACTCCTGAACGTGCACCTTTTCTTTCCCGATCAGCGACATCACCAATGCCGGATCCTCCTTTGCCCCCTCAGCCACGAGGGCTCACGCGAACGCGAACAACACCCAATCGCGCACATTTCGATCAATCACGAGCAGCAAAGAGTGGCACACCACAAGCAGAGGGAAAACCTCAACGGACCTCACCATCTTCTAAGAAACCTGAGGACTCTGGCTACTTCGGCGACCACGAGGTCAGAAAAATGAAAAGTGCTGGTGACCTTCGTCGAGGAAAGCCGCCCGCTGCTGTTGCTAGTGCACCTGCTGAACCTACGCCATCTCCTCCTGCCTCTGTTTTGGCAAATTACTCTACCTCACTTTCAAGCTCGAACCTGCTCAATATGACAGCAACACCACCCGAACGACCTGTTGTAACGAAAAGATTTGCAAGTCTGGGCCCAACCTCAGTAATGGGTGGTAGCCCATCGCGCTCAACTAATGGAATGAGGCCTCATCTGACCAGGTCACTCTGGGATAATATATCAGAAAATGAGAGCGATGCTTCCCCGCACACTTCGAACCGGATGTCATCTGCTCCCAGCAATTCCTCTTCACCTCCGCATAAACCGTCCACTCAAGATATCCAAGACGGGAAATATCCTGTTCGAACTCGTTCTACGAAGGATGGGAAAGAAAAGGGGAGCCGCTGGGGCTTCTTGAAGAAGATGTCAATGGGAAAGATGAAAATAGACTCGCCTTCTCCAGCCCCTTACAACCAAAGCCGCACTGGACCGTTGGCGAGACCACATACATCGGCTGGCTCGCCATCATCAGGCTATGTCACAGCGTCGGCCTCTCCACCTGAACGATTTAGCAAGTCACCACAGATTGACATGCGGTTCTCCACGGCAGGCATTTTAGATAGTCTTGCTCCGAATCTATCTGCATCCATTTCACCCCCCCAGGATGAAGGAAAACCCATCCGAGATACGCTGAAAGTGTCACCGGTCGTCACTTCACCGACTCTTCTGGCTCCTCCTTCTCCGCTTCCGAGAACGGCAAAGCGCCGAAGTTTCCTCCCTATCGACGCTCCTGGAATCCTCTCGCTCAATATTCCCATACCTGACTCATCAGCATTTGTGCCTGGATTGACGGCAATGGATGACGGAGATGATGCCGAGCCTAGGGTAGCCACCCCAAGTCCCGTAGTGGATAGTGAACAGTACCTACGCCGAGAAGAAGAACGGGCACGAGAGTCTTATATGAGAGCTCTTCGGTCGGTTATGGCCTACCTCAAGGACATGAACGACCTGGGTTTGTCGCAACAGTCGAATCCTATAAGTATGTATGGTGCGGCAACGGATGA
This sequence comes from Clitocybe nebularis, assembly GCA_900068955.1. Taxonomy (NCBI): domain Eukaryota; kingdom Fungi; phylum Basidiomycota; class Agaricomycetes; order Agaricales; family Clitocybaceae; genus Clitocybe; species Clitocybe nebularis. The sequence continues at coordinate 161,195 of CEMJ01390992.1, read as the reverse complement.
TGTCCTCACGGCTCGTTCACGACGGCCTACCATGATAGAGGGCCATCGAGAGGTTTCTATGGCGCTGAGTGGTTCAACCGCGGTATCTATGTCCGATTCCAATGGACAACTCCGATCGACGGAATCGATAGCTGGTCTACGTAGTGGAAGTTCAACACAAACACTGAGCGTTGCTACTACAGACAGCAGCGGCTCCTCGGAGGAACGAAAATTTAAAGACGACAAGGGCAAGCGAGCCATGGTTGTTCGCGAGATAGTGGTGTACGTCAGTATTCTTTTTCCCCGTGGTCTCATTAATGTTGTATAAATAGGACTGAGCGCACTTACGTGAAGGGGCTTCAGGAGCTTGTTGATATATACATTAAGCCTGGTTGCGTCCCAGTCAACTTGCTCAGCGGGGTCGGATCAACCAAGGATACTGTCGTTCCAGCTTCGGAGCGGAAAGTCGTCTTTGGGGGCATCGATGCTTTATTTTCGTTCCACAAGGATAGCTTCCTCCCGGCTTTGGAGATTGCGGCTGCACCTCTGATGAGACCGTCTGCAGAATTGCAGCAGGCGGATGCTGATGGTCAGTTGTCACTGAGCGTAGTGAAAGCGGTGGGAAGTATGTTCCTCAAGCACGCCGCTTTCATGAGAATGTACTCGAGCTATATCAAGTGAGTCTCAACGGACTCAGATGATCGTTATACGTGCTTACACAACAAACCAAATAGCAATTTTGACAGCTCTGTTCAACGCGTCAAATATTGGACCGCGGACCGACAATTTCCGGGAAATGCAAGTCCCGCGGCCTCTGCGATATCTCCGTCGTCTAGCACTGCACAATTAGTTGGCCTGGGTTTGAGCATGTCTGCCATCTCTGCCCCGAATGTCTTGCCAGAAGGTGGACCAACAGCGACAGGTGTACCAAACCTAACAACGAGTCAGCGAAGACGAATCAAGACCTATCTTAAGCGATGTCGCATGAACCCTCGACATTCACAACTGAACCTGGAAGGTTATCTACTTCTTCCAGTACAGCGAATACCTCGGTACCGCTTACTTGTGCGTCCTGATTTCCTTACCCGATCATTATACCGGCTGACTTGTATGCTAGTTGGAGGAATTGCTCAGGAGCACTCCTCCGACGTACGAATATATGGATGACCCTCTGGATAGGGCGTTAGCGGAAATATCATCTCTTGCTAATAACATGAACGAGGGAAAACGTGAATCAGAATCGCGCAGGAAGCTCGTTCAGTGGCAAGCCAGAATACGCGGGAAGTTCCCTAGCCCCTTAGTCCAACCTCACCGGTAAGTCATAGGTTGGCCGTCTTAAGATTTATCTCACATTTTTAGGCGTCTGATCATGGACGGTCCGCTCCTTCTGACACGCGTGGTTCGAAAAGCGATGGTATCATTTGAGGCGATCAATGGTCAAGGCGACGCGTCTACGGTGCAAGTAGATTGTCTCGCACCCGAATTGACTCCCCGGCCGTTAGTGGGAATATTGTGCAACGACTTATTGGTCCTGTGTCGAGATCCATCTGAAGGCCAGGATCCCGCTTCATTCGTCGACCTCTGGGCAGTCTTGAGGATGCAAACTTTGCCTCAACCTGCCAGCATCGTGCACGGGAACGGTATGCAGTACAGCTCTTTTCGCGACGGCATCTCACTGTTTCCCATAGCACTTCGTCTTGTCGATAATAAGGCTATATTATATTTTGACGCTCCCTCGTCATCAGATGCGCTAAATTGGTATCGAGGTACGTCAGTGAAGCTTTATCGAGGAGACGGATGATGACGGAGATGGTTCAAAGCTATCAACCTTCATATACCGGCCTCCAAAACTTGACGCCTTCACGCTCGCTTTTATCTCTTAACTATCGTTACTCGTCTCATAGAGTTTATTTGCCATGCTTAATTTTTGCTGAACGTTCGCATGGCGTTAATCCTGGTCATCGTCAACAGTCACTCGGTCTCTTTCCAATTTCCAATCATTGTATCCACTCATCATTTTAAATTACTGCAAACTGTTAACCTCAGTCTTTTTACACAACTGTTTTGTAAAAATCGGATCGTATGCGGTTCTTGAATAATACATAGCCATGCTTTACTCGGGGCCCGACTTGGAATCAGCAAGTACATTCAGAACAATCTTACAAAGACATCGATATAGTGTGAAAGTTATAGTAATTAGGTAGTTTTATTACATCTAGAATTCGGGTGAGTTTCGGGGAAGCTTTATATGGAGGTGGGACTTACTAGCCACTGCCAGAATGCTTCCATCTTATTCCTGGGAGGGGGCTCATCGTATCTATCAAGACATCAGCAACTGGATCATGGACACGATAATCTCTCAACCCACGTATCAGCTTCGATTTCTGCAATGTCGGTGATGAAATCCATGTCTTGGGCCTTGACGATCGGTTTCCGTTTGTATAGTTTGGCGCCTGTATATAATATAGGGAAGCCGACCAGTGGTATGTAGTTGGTCACGAATGTATCGGTAGCCCATTGCCCTTTCAGGAAAACCTTCCAGCCGCTGAACTGGGAGCATGTACCACGTAAATAAGGGATAAACGGGAGTTAAAATGATACTCACAAAACATATTATAATACAGAAGAACATGGCATACCATGCCGCGAAAGGTTGCAGCTTGGAAGCAAATGGAAGTGTGCTTCTATCGAATCCCTGAACCTTCATGCCCTTGTAAAACCGAAGGTATGTCACGCAGATTCCGAACCACGTCATGAGACCAGCGACGGATGTCATATTCGCAAGCCAACCGAAAACCTTTCCAGATCCAGTATTGATACCCATGTATGAGAGGAGGGCGAAAACTGAGCAGAATATGAGGGAGACGTAAGGCAAGCCCTTTTTCGAGGTCCTCAGGAATATTCTGGGAGCGTTCCCAGAATTAGCAAGGCCATCTATGGGGCATGATAAATTAAGGCAAAGTTCAGGGAAGAAACGCACTCACATAATGCACGTGAGCTTGTGTAGAGATCGCTGGAGGCAGCAGACCATGCAGATGTTAGTAAACAAGCGTTGATAATCTAACGGCAGCCCATCAGCGCACGTCAAAGGAGTAGTGGGAGTACATACGGAGGGGAGTGCCTTTATTCCTGCGTTTTGGATTGCAATTACGAAGGGGGATGATGCTGCAGTGCCGTCCGAAAGATCAAGACCTTTAGAAGTGTATGGTACCAAGAGACCGATAACCGCTGTTCCTCCAATGTAAAAGAGGAGAATTCCTGGTGTTTCCAGATCAGAGGACAGAAAAATTAAATGAGGAGCAAACTGACGAATGTATATCCTCCTGATCGCCTTTGGTAGATTGCGTCTGGGATTCTTCGCTTCTGCTGCAGCTATCTGAGGCGTTCGTCAAATTTAAAGAAAAGGCGCCATAGATGATAGGCTTACGGCGACAATTTCCGTGCCTATGAAGGAGAACGCAGCTTGTGTCATAACCGCCCACCATGCCAAGAATCTACCCTTTGAGCCTTGGATACCAGAAAATTGTGCAAAGGGCCCAGGCTTCTTCCAGTATCGGAAACCGATTCTGTCGTGGTTGGGTCCACCTATATCCATTGGTTACTACTCTAAGCCTGAAGGCTCCTGAAGGCGAGCTTACCTCCAAGATCAAGTACAATTCCGAGTATGATCAACCCCGTAATTGTGATAACTTTGATGGAGCTTATAACTATGGTTAGGAGACTGAGAAGAAAAGAGACGAGGCCACTTACGCAAATATAAACTCGGCCTCCCCATATACACCAGCGCCAAACATATTGATGGTTATGGTGACAACCATGGTAATCGTTATCCAAACAGCTGGATTGACATCACTCCAAAAGCTAATCAGGACCGCAGCGGCACTAAGTTCCGCAGGCAATACAATTGTCCAATTATACCTTAAGACAGAGGCGTTCGGTATGTCGGATCATATTTTTATTCAGGGGAAACGCACCAATAATTCCAACCCATTGTAAATGAGAACGCAGGGTCGACGAAACGTTCTGCAAGCTTGATATGTCCTCCGGCAATCGGCAGATATGCGACCATTTCTCCCAGGGATATCTGGGACCAATCTTTCTTAATCTTGGGCTACATGGAATAAAATTGGATAACATACCATGACACTGTAACAGATGCTACCCATAGTTATATAACCCAACAAGAGCCCTTCAGGAACATTAATCCCCCGAGTTTTATAATAAAAGACGAGATGACATGCCAACCGGTCCTCCATTCCTTAATCCTGTTGCTGTTCCCAAAAATAAACCTAGCCCCCCGAATCATTGAGCACTTTGTAAATGATGGAGCCCAGAAAACATACCTGTTCCAATAACACCACCAATACTAATACAGTGTAAGGCGAAGTAACTGAAGTGGGGAATATTTTCACAAACCTTATCATGGCGACATGTCGGTTCTTCAATTGTCGTACCAGCTTGACTTCCTTGCGGGGCCCATTACTTGAGTCTTCACGGACTGATTCTGCATCAGAATCATTTTTGAAATCGGGGGCTTTTTCACTGTGAATCTTCTCGCTGTACGATTCCTTGCTGGTCATGTTGCAAGTTGGGCGGAGAACGGCTGGGAGCTACAGGTCGAAGATAGCTTTATAAGGACACAGGGTGGTGACGCGAGGGCCGTAATACACTCAAATTGGAGTCGGATCCAAACTTTAACCGAGCCGTAAAAAAAAAGCATATGGTGACAAGGGCTCCAGAGGCACCTCGCAATTCGGGAGAATGAATGGGGTTCAATTCACAGAATCCTAGATCCCAAGTTCCAGCCGGGGTATATTGTGGGGAACTGAGGTTAGAGGATTGCACGAGGTGGAGATAACCGTCACTGCGCTTCCAATTGATGTGATGGCGAGACAAAAATAGCATTGGCAACCTGTAAGCGACTGGGGTAAGCGACTAAGGTTAACAGGTGAAAGGGGTCCAACATGTGCAATTCAAATATATATTCATTTTACAAGTGTGCGAACAAGCCACATAAGACAGGTTTCTAGGGCCATCAGCGTACCAGCCTGAGGAAACCACCCATACATCGAGCGAGTAGTCCCGCGTATGGCGGAGTCACTGTCACCCGGATGTCCAAATTGTTGACAGGTGGTAGAGTGGAGCATTTTGCGCTCAGTGGCAGTGCAAGACAGCGGGAGCTGCCAACGAGGTGGTGGTGGCGGGATTTAGAACCTAAAGATTGGCTCAAGGCCAGGGCAGTTCGTCTTGTGCGGCGATATGAAGCCTCTGGGTCCAATGAGGATAGATATGTAGATACCCCAGTAATCGATTTCGAATAAAATCCCTCATCACCCTGCCGAACGGTTACTTGCGTACCCGCCGCACGCGATGAATAGGACCGAAGTGCCTCATGCCTGCCCTCGGCCAAGTATTTGAACCCGGGCCTATTAATAGAATAAAATCCTGACCGCGAACCAGGATTCCCTAGGATCTCCATATTGTTGGAATCGGCTCTGGGGCTATCTGTTATATCTAGAGCTGTTGCTGTGCCCGAAATCTTCTGAACTTTAAGTCCTCTACGCATTCCTGAAAAACCGTCGCTGGATTGATACAAATTACTTTCATCCTCTGATCGAGATTTTCTTTTCCCCAGTGGAGTCGCATATTGGTATCTCTCCGCCACCAAAGCATCATTATTTTTTCGCGCGCTTACGATATCCTTCATTGCACGCTTGAGGCTCCCCTCTGCCCTTTTGGCCCGAGGCATTCTTAAGGGGCTGCCCGGATATCGCTCGATTGATTTCGCCACATGGTAAAAGTGTAGATTGTGTTGCCGAATGTATTCCACGATATCGGGATCCTTCCAGCGGGGGTTATTTGGATCCAGCTTGAAGGCGTCAGGGTGGGGAAGACCGAGTTCAATGCATCGCCTGATATTTGCGTCGATAATCTGTTGTTTCGACGACCGTGGCCCATAAGCATAATCGTGTACTTTAACAAGTGGGAAAAGACCATGCGATGTGGGTTCCGCCGAGGACGATGCAAGGCCATTGTGACTAGAAAGTCCAGCTACAGGGGGATCAAGAGTATGACGGCTTTCAACTGCAACAAAGAGGCGTCAGTACGTTTCATTCCCCATTTATTATAAGAATTAAACGAACCTATGAAACTATTTAAGGGGCGTAGGCTACCGGCGGGACTACCGTGGTCGGGCGAGAAGTTAAAGCGAAGTCTCTTGGCAGGTCGATTATCTTGGCGTGTCTCTGGAATATTTTTGCGTTTACGCAGGACAGGAAAGCGCAGGCTGTGTGTGTGAGGTTCAATGTCATGAACTGCTCTTTTACCACGATTCCGCAGATTGTATCGTTCTCCCAAAAACTTCGAAGATGCACCAGCTGTGATATCAGGATCAGGCGCTCTGTCGTCTCCAGTTGGGGGTGGCGGCGGGATTGACAAGGGCGTAGATTGAGACCCTCCAGCTTCCAAACGATCTATTATAGACAAAAAGTTTTTGATTTCCAACTCAAGATCCGCCGCCGTCTGTCCGGGCGTAACAAACCGCTTAGGCGGGGTGTTGGAATCTGGGAACCAATCAAACTGTCGTACGTAGGTCTCCACGGGGGGATCTTCTTCGTCTCCCTCTAGGGCATGGGCCTGGATCTCAGAATCCGACTTCCGGAATATGACGGGCTGTGCCTTCTCGAACGAATGGGTGCGCGACATGAACCGAGAGTACTTTGCGTCTTCCTTCTGTCGTGCACCGTCATATTCAAGTTGGAATTTAACCTTCCTCATCTCCATTCTCAGCTCTGCCGAGGATGCGGCTGCGAGTCTAACAGACCTGTTTGGTATCAAACAGCGACTATTCTGAAAATTGATGATGGTCACTCTGGCATCGGCACCAATCAACATATTTGAGAGTTTAACGTTGCCATGACAAACACCATTCGCATGTATCGCTTCAAATGCTTCGACACAGCGCTTTTTGAGGACGAATGGCATATCGGATGAAGCCTCTATCCAAAAAGAGCGATGGGGAGGTTGCATCGCCACATTGATTCTGCCAAGATTGGAGTAGACTCCGATAATTGTTGGGACAACAAGACCTTGCAAGGGCTTGAGTTGGACTTTATAGAGTGCGAGCTATGGAGACATTAACAAACCAGTGGTTGATTGCAGAGCTATATATCATTCGCACCTCCGAAAAAAAACCATGTGTTCGTCCCGTTCCCGCCCAGCTAACAAGAATCTATGAGTTACGCAGTCGCTGTATTATGGTTTTTCTCACCATTTCGATATGTAGGTGACATCTCTGTCACCAGCTGTGCCAGTCTTCAAGTGGATTGAGAAATCATCTTCAGCTATTCCAACTCTGAACATGCATAGGACAAGTATATAGAGCCAGCCACTCACAGCATATCGTGGTTTTCAAATCTGAGTCGATTATTGGGAGGCCGTTAATCCATCCCCACTTTCCGGTTGGCTTGTAGATCGGTTGAAACATTATTTCGGGATCTATATTTGTAGGCCATGAGATTGTATCATCATGTCGTCCATCTTCATCTATAGTGGGCTCTGACATGTCTGCCAAAGATTCCAATGATGTATTTGAAGTTGTATCAAAAGCTGGTTCTGAGGTGGTCTGTAATGCAACATAGTAAGGTGCTGTGAGGGCGCCCAAAAATTGGGTAGGTCTAGGTGTTGAAGTATTCATGACGGTATCAGAGGTATGGGGGTTGTAGTAGAGGAGGAACGAGGACGCGGAGAGTTTATAGGTAGGATGGCCATGGCACCTGACAACTAACAAGACTAGGCCTTGTTGCAAATCGAGCACAAGAGCTGAGTACAACACAACTACCCTTTATCAATTGATTACGTAATACATAATTTTAATTGAGAGTCGGCGAGTTGCAGATCCATCCCCCTGGCATGCTCTGTTCTCTCATTCGTCCTCCAGATACACGATTTGCCGTAGAAGTCCATGGGCGTGTTAAATTGGGCTCGTTCATTGCAGGGTCTGAGTAATTCGACGTCGGGGAGCACGAAGACAGAAGCGCCCGGTTTTCCGGTGTCCAGGAAGTGAATTGCTGTTCGTCCGATGTTGTGGGTCTTGAACCACCTATGAATCCATCGAGATGAGTTTTCAGCCTCCGGTCGAAACTAACATTTGAGAGATCCATCCAGCTGCCCCTTTGTTCATAATCATCGAGGGATGCGTAATGTAAAAACCCCCCCTCACAATCAACTGTCGCACGTTGACGGCCGGCGAGCCATATGTTAAGTGAGATTGTATTCAAAGAATCGGAAGACCCAGCCGGGGGAAGTGGGCGAGTTTCTAGCTGTTCAGTTCGACGGACCGACACCGATTGCCCAGACTTCTTGAGCCGAGTTATGTGTTTTGCAACGTACTGAATATTCTTTCTAACTGCGGACTTCATTCTCCGTAGCCCGTTCGATATCTTCTGTAACCTGGTACCATTCCGGGGTAAAGCACGAGCTGGAGAGAAAGAGGATATAGATTCAGGAGCTTGAGCACCAGCACGGGGGCATATATGTGAGCAGCAGCCAGACATGGGAGGAGGGGTTGACGGTGATAGAATTTCACGCCTCAAGGATGAGGCCCAGGGTACATAGGGACTGTTCGGATGCATGATCGTAGGGTTTTGGCTCTGTGCTTTGTAGAGCCCAGGGCGTGTTTCTTTAATCGCGCCATGAATCCTTTCTGTGGCCAATTGGTTCGGAAGTGCAGGGGTCAACTCCCGAGACGTAGTGACAATTTGCGGCGAAAGACCAAGAAAAGAAGACAGCCCTAACGACGATGTGCACGGAAGTGGTGGAAGAGCTTGGAATGAGGATGAAGTAGCATGTGGCTGATCACCGAAGTTGTTCAAATATAGATGATCCAAGAACACGGGCTGTTCACAGGCTGCAACTTTGGAGGTTGCCAGCCCCTTCATACCTATTCGCTCTAATGGATGCTGATGAGGGCGCTCGTTCCGTGATATGTTGAGGGTATGCGACTTGTCCGCCAAAGGTGGCCGATCTGCACATCCACTGGCAGCAATATATAACACACCGCCGACAGCCACACCGACAGCGGACGGATGGTTCGAATTATATAGCTTCCCGTGTAAATTTGTGTTGTCGAGGCCAGCCTGATTATTTTCGAGGTCGTAATGACTATGCATAGTAAAGGGGTATAATGTGATATATATGCTGAAAAAGTTAGGGAATATTGTTGCTGGGGCCCAGCCACAGCGGGAAGTATGAAGCGAGTTCAACACAGGTAAGAAGCACCTACATATGTTGTGCACGTGACCAGCTATGACCCGGACCCGCGGGATCTGTTCCAAGTTTCCAACCTGCCGATCAGTGATCATGCTTCAAAAAACGGTCATATGTGTCTATACGTCCGTCTTTTCTTAATTCCACATGTTCTTATCAACTGACCTTTGTGCCTGGAAACGTCAGCGTATTGTCTATACTACATAACCTTGAACCCGCCCGTCAGGGAGCTAATCACTGATTCACTGTGTTCAATGCTCCTGATCCTAGCACGAAATAAATTCAGCCGCGAAATAAGCACACCATCTATGATGCCTTATCCACTACTTGACGCTATGTCATAAATATAACATGATGTCTGTCATCCACAGGAAGCATTCCAACAGGCGAGCTAAATACGTATCACATCCGAAAGGTTTGTTCACGAATACATTTGTCCGCTGCTCTTTTGCTTAAACCTCGGAATTTTAACCCATTCTAAATCTCTATACCACAATGCATACCAGATACTTGGTGTCGTTCGGACTCGGACTCTTGGTCTAAATCAATGTCATACTGGTCATCTCTTTCCTATTCCGCATATATCTCGGGTGTTGAAGACGGCCCGCCGCTGATATATCGGACTCTCACCTTTGAGCACAGAAGAGGCGGTTTTCAATTCCACTCTATAAAACCGCATCGAGATACATTAAAGCAGTCAAGGTCACCTCAGGTTTTTACCCTATCGTCTCTGGCAACCATGCTTAAGCTCAAGACTCTAGCAGCTTTAGTTGCTGCTGCAATTAGCCCTATAGCCTATGCTGTCTCATCCCAAACATACACATGGAATAATGTCAGGATTGGCGGTGGCGGTGGATTCGTACCTGGAATTGTATTCAATCCGACAGAAAAGGTAAAACTGCAACCTCTCAAATGGCGATGTGTCTCCTAAATAACCTATACTAGGGCTTGGCGTATGCACGCACAGATATTGGTGGCGCATACAAACTAAATTCCGACGACTCTTGGTCTCCACTCCTGGATTTCGCAGATGACGCCCGATGGAATTACTGGGGTGTCGATGCCCTTGCTACTGACCCCGTTCAGCCAGCACGCTTGTATTTGGTTCGTATTCGGCCGATGTTCTTTTTACGAAATTGACACATGATACAGGCTACGGGAATGTACACCAACTCTTGGGATCCAAATAACGGTCAAATCCTCATATCAACCGATTATGGAAAAACATTCACAGCTTCAAAACTTCCTTTCAAGGTTGGTGGAAATATGCCAGGGCGTGGAATGTACGTGCAGTAAAATCGATTTGAACTTCACTAATCACAATACGTCTTTAGGGGAGAGGTCAGGCTTTCGGACAGCTTCACCACTATCATCTAATCCTTCGTCCAGCGTCTCGCCATTGATCCCAATAGTAATGGGATTCTATTCTTTGGGGCCCGAAGTGGGAATGGACTTTATAAGTCTACAAACTTCGGTGTGACATGGACTAAGGTCACTGCCTTCCCAAGCGCTGGTATGCTACTCATTTCGCGGATATGACAAACTGATTTATATCATTCCACCCTTAAAGGTACCTATATAGCCGACCCGTCAGATGCTAGCGGTTACAATAGTGACATAGTTGGTATCGCCTGGGTGACTTTTGACAAAACATCCGGAACCTCCGGAAGCGCTACACCACGTATATTTGTAGGTGTTGCTAACAAAGGCTCGACCAACGTCTATGTAACAAACAATGGTGGAACTTCTTGTGAGGGATTCGACTTGAATACTCAAAGACGGAATTTTGGCTGATGATACTCCATAGGGAGCGCTGTTGCCGGACAGCCTACAACTTATCTTCCTCACAAAGGCGTCTTGTCTCCGTCAGAGAAAGCCCTCTACGTCTCGTACTCTGATGGAGCCGGTCCCGTACGTATCAGTACCTCATATGCTTTCTTAACTTAATACTCTCGCATATAGTATGATGGTACATTAGGCGCGGTTTACAGATATGACATCGCGGCCGCAACCTGTGAGTAATGTCTCGTCCCATATCGAACTAGCATACTGACGTGCGTCTTCAGGGAAGGATATCACACCTGCAACTGGTAGCGATCTTTACTTCGGGTTTGGCGGTGTGGCCGTAGACCTGTTGAAGCCAGGGACTATAATGGTTGCTGCACTCAACTCGTGGTGGCCTGATGGGCAGATATATCGCTCCACCAATGGTGGTACTACTTGGAGTCCCTTTTGGGCGTGGGGTGCTTATCCAGCAATCGACAAATTTTACTCGTATTCCAACAGTCTTGCTCCCTGGCTTGGTCCCAACTACGTTGACACGACCTTAGGCGACAAGCAGATTGGATGGATGATGGAAGGTTGGTGTTACTTACCTGTTACATGGGCTTGTTTCTGACGGCACATTAGCTCTGGTCATCAACCCCTTCGATTCAAATCACTGGTTGTATGGCACAGGTGCCACTATTCAAGGGGGCCGAGATCTTCTCAAAGTATGACACATCTGTTTAGAGATGAAAAATATCTGATTACACATATACCTCAGTGGGATACCGCCCATAACGTGTCTCTCAAATCATTAGCAGACGGAATTGAAGAAACGGCCATCCAAGGATTGATTTCTCCACCTACTGGCCCATCCCTCCTTTCCGCCGTTGGAGACATTGGAGGTAAATCGGGCTCAAACGACAGCATCAAGCTCGTGACTTACTATTGGCACGTTAGGCTTTGTCCATAATTCCTTAACGACTGCTCCAAAGATTGGATTTATTAACCCTACCTGGGCAACGGCATCTGATATCGACTTTGCTGGGAACAAACCCACTAACATTGTTCGCATTGGCACTGGCGACAGGTGAGTTCCTTATAATGTCAGTTCGCGTTTTCGTCTCATATGTGCGTCCTCGTAGCACAACCGGTAAACAGGTCGCGCTTTCTACCGATTCAGGTGCAACTTGGTAGGTTATGCGTGATAATAAAGCAGAATGAAATTGATCTTTTATAGGGCCCAAGATTATGGAGCAGCAGACAATGTATCAGGTAAGACCATAATTATAGGTTATCACTGCGTTTATGAAGCTAATTTAATTTAACTTAGGGGGGAAGGTTGCGCTTTCCGCCGACGGTGACACCGTGCTGTGGCGCACTGGGTCCAATGGCGTGCAAGTATCTCAATACACCAATCCTTTCACGACTGTCCCTTCTCTTCCTTCCACTGCGGTTATCGCCTCGGACAAGAAAAGCAATAGTGTATTCTATGGGGCCGCGGGATCCAGTTTCTATTTGTCGACTGATGGCGGCAAAACTTTCTCTGCGAAAGGCAGCCTTGGAAGCTCAGCTTCACCTTCTAAGATTGTGGTAAATCCTGGCGTAACTGGCGACGTCTGGGTTTCCACCGACAAGGGACTCTTCCATTCCACCAATTCAGGGACATCCTTTACCACTATCTCTGGAATCACCCAAGCATGGGCAATTGCACTCGGTGCCCCCGCGAAGGCAGGCGGATATCCTGCTCTGTTTGCCGCTGCCAACATAGGTGGTATTGGATACTTCAGATCTGATGATGCGGGTGTGAACTGGGTTAAAATAAACGATGCTGCACATGGATTTGGTTCGGCAGGCGCGAATGTCCTCACAGCGGACCCACGTATATATGGACGGTATGTGGCGGAAATACTCAGTTACCATCACATACTTAACTTGCTTTAGAGTTTACATTGGGACCAACGGCCGTGGTATCTTCTACGGTGATGTGAGTGGATCTGCTCCACCCAACACGGCGACTGCGACATCGACATCGACATCTACCACGACGGGACAATCGACTACAACTACCACACGCACGACGACAACGACTACACGCACGACAACGACGACGTCTAGCAACCCAACGGGTACCGCACCCGCCGGTGCTTATGGTCAATGTGGAGGTTTGTGAATCTATGCCCTAAGATGACTACCCCTTGTGACCATTCCAAATAGGTACAGGCTGGACAGGGCCGACTACATGTGTTTCAGGCTTTACATGCACTTTCAGTAACCCTTGTGAGAATCCTCCATTCACCTATCAAGTTTTCTTGACTGAAATGAGCATAACAGTTTACTCGCAATGTGTACCAGCCTAAGGCCCAAAGACCGCTTGCTTTGCTTGTACCTACCCCCATATGTATGATACTTAGAATCCAACAATCGATGTTCATGGGCGACTTACACAACGAACGGAGGCCGCCTCGGCTTCTCTACGAGATTTCGGTCCGTTTAGCCGTCTCCCAGAACTGTAATGTGTCATCGTGAGTCGCGAGGTTGCGTGATACATTGAAATATACTAGCCTCAAAAAATCGTCGTCGGTGAACGACACTGACACCCCTGCAGCTTGTCAAGTCCAAGTTTTCTAGCTTTGGGCAGCCATCGATAATGGGGTAAAGGCCCTCGTCTTTCGATAAGAATGGGTTGAATGGCAAATGAGAAAAGGAAGCTCAACCCACCAGTGACCTTAGTCCCGGCAACTCCAAGAGTCCCCAAAAACGAGCAAGTGGAGATATATACACCAACTTCATCATCGATGCCGGTGTTGTTTAATATCAGGGTTTCAAGAGGGGAAACATTGTCGTCTGGTTCTGTGGGTATCAATCCAGAAAAATCGGAAGAACGAAGCGATGAAATCCCTGCTAAATTCAACTTCTATATTGACGTTTAGTTTTCTAGGTTAACAGATGCAGGACTTGTGAGAACCTTGCACCTTCTACCGACCCGACTGATAAAACGAGATAGGGCACCATTGCCCTTGGACGTCGTGCCGAGCTTGATATTTCCGACGAGATTTATATTTTCGAGGTGGGGAAAGGGGTCCAGGATCTTAGTCAAAGCGTCGAGGGTGTCATCGTTGAGCATCATAGCGGAAGAGTTTCCGATAGATGCCCGTGATCCGCGGCTAGCGCCCAAAGCCCCGAGAGACAGGGTTCGTAACTGGGGGAGTCGTGCAACAATCCCGAGGAGATCAGAGGCGGATACTGCTGTGGATGTAAGAGAGAGCTTCTCCAAAGCCGGTATTTGGGTGTCCTGGAGGAGAGCTGGTGGATGCCGAACAAGTGTAAACGAGGCATCGAGACGTCGAAGCCCGGGGCAGAGCGACAAGAAAAAGCTTAAAGATACATCCGACAGTGATGTTTGACGGATTTTTAACGTATGCAAGGTTGGGAGCCTAAGGCCACTTCCAACACTGGCAATAAAGTAGGAAAACGTAGCATCTGTCTGAGAGTCGTGAGTGATATTTAGGGATTACATCGTGCACATTCCGAAAGCAAGACTGGCCCAGTTTTGTATTCCCGCTAATTTGAGCACTTCTAAGTGTTGACATTTAGATACCAGTGGGGCGAGGGAGGCAGGTGCTACAGAAGTATAATTCAGGTTGATGGTCCTGAGATCATGACAAGTGAGAGCAGCTGCCTCAGCGGTCGCGGAACCTGCTTTAGTACATCCCCTAGCAGGGTCATCAACGTTTGATTCTGGTAGTTCAAGGCGACTAGTAAATTACCGCAAGATAATTACACGCAGAGATGGCAAGTGTCGAAGAATCGAGCCAAACACGCTATCTGTAATTTTGTCAAACCCATCTAACTCAAGTTCAAGAAGAGCAGGATTTATTCTTGCAATACTGGTTAAAGTCGCCTTGTTTACACCTGGGAGATCGCTTCTAAGGGTGGCCGAATCACCCCGCAGCATGTACTGTATGAGTTCAGTATGAATGTATTTCGCTTTGAGGGGGTAGAGATAGTTCCCACAGTGACAATAAATTCGTGGTGCAAGAAGGTGGGGTAAGAGGCCCGCAGTAAGGCAAATATTTTGGGAATCAAAGGGTCGGGAAGCGCTTTCAGATACTTCGAAGTACGCTTCCAATTGGCTTCATTTTTCCTAAGTTTGACGAAGTTCGATGCAAACGCGCGTGCACATAACGTGGTCAATGAGGGTGTTGTGAGTATCGGGAGAAGCCTTGTAGATGATGAAGAAGACGAGGGGTCGTTGATTTGATTTGAGGGGGTGTCCGAACTTGAGGGAGCTCCAAAGAGCGGAAGGGTTGCAGTACGGGGCTTTTTTGAGGGTCGGTTCGACATATATATTGATAAGATACTCTCAGCTTGAAAGGGCCGGTATCCAGCTTTGCGGCTGGGAAAGAGAGAGTTCTATGGCTCAGAGCCGGGTCTTGAGCAAATCCTGGGACTAACTTCAAAGAACTGATGCACTGTTGTTTGCAGATATTAGGATCGGAAGAGTGCATACTTGTTCAAGTGATTGATAATTACGTAACGAGAATACGAGCTGCTCGTTGTCCACAATGAGCGTGTCCACACCCTTACTAAATACTATCGAGCCAGATGAGCCAACCACCCTCCCTTCCGGAAACATATCTTCTCAGAATAACAAGAACTCAAGAACACCGGTCGTTCTTACCCCGACCACTAGACCTACCGATCAACTGGCAACTACGCAGGGTGATGCAGAGTCAGGTCTGTCTTCTATGCGTTGGTTTTTTGCTCTTTTCTGAATTCTTCACTACAGGAATAGCAGGGATATTTCGTCAAGTAAATTATCTTTGATAAACATAACAATCATCTCTAAATACCGTCACAGTCCGCCCATCCTATGGCTCTATTCTTCCTCTTCTTCTTTCGAATAGCTGCCATAGCAGTATACATCCTATGTGGATTCTTCACGGACAACTATGTCCTTTCGGTCAGACCATTAGCTTGTATATTGTCTCAACTCACCTCTTAATTGCTTTCAGACAGTGGCAGTTGTCGTGCTTCTTGCCATGGATTTCTGGAATTGTCGGGTGGGTGTCATTTTAGCCTCATGAAATAATTCTGCATCTTGACGGGAATCATAAGAACGTCGCAGGACGAACATTGGTTGGCCTAAGATTTTGGAACCAAGTAGGCGTTTCATATCCATCATCGAAACCGCTTGGCCAATACCAATAACAATACTAGGTAGACGATGATGGAGAGAGCTACTGGGTTTTTGAAAGCCGAGATGTGAGTGCTGTAGCAGCTCAATTAACCACTTAGTGAACGTCCGACATGTCTAGCCGTCGCGACCCGCAAATCCCATCGATTCCAAGTGAGTGTCAGTCTGTAGGTCCACCCTAACTATTGATTAATCTACTTTTAGGATGTTTTGGGTAGGTCTCTTCCATAGAAGCCGGTCATTGTATCTCATTTCTCTAGATCGCGCTATACGCGTTCCCGTTGCTTTGGGCTGCTCTCTTCATAGTATCCCTTCTCAAGCTTGGTTTTGCGTAAGCCTAATACAGTGGTTTCATCCCCAAACTTTCAGTCAACACTACTGGCACAGGTTTATACCAATCGTAATCCTAGCTCTGGTGTTCAACGTCACCAATGTTATCGGTTTCACATATGCGTAGGGGTCCATGGTCGTTTCATTAATATGGCAAACATTCACATCCCCATCTTTTCAGGGACCGAGACGCAAAACAACGGTGGGCGAACAGCGTTGTGGGATCGGGCTGGGGTCTGGGCTTTGGTGGCATTGGCGGCCAGATCCTTACTGGAGCCGTGAAAAATAGTGTTGGGAGGGTGTTTGGTTAAAGTTAGTCGTCACATTGAGTAGGCAGTCATTGGCCAAAGGCATAGATTCATCCAATCGATCCGGTCCGGAGTTGGAGAGTAACTAATGACATGATATAAACACATAGAAAAAGCGGGATGAGGCACATTGAAATGGTAATAATACGGTCGTGAAAGCCGTGCTAAATGTCAAGAACAGGAGGAAAGATATATAGCTATGGGTACATGTATGTGGGTAATGATAAATCATGCGAGTACTCCAGTCCAATGCAAATTGTCAAAATAAACAAGCTGGAATACTGAGCTGAATAAACAATGCAGAAGGTTGAAGGGCAAAGAAGAGTCCGTAGTCCATATGAGCTACCCACCATTTGGTGCTCACCAAATCGTTGTTTAAAATGGTGAAATCAAAGAACAGCGCACGAAAGAGGTAGAGGTCGCATAAATCATAGGGACAGGCTTAGATGCATAGCATGAGAACATGGCTCAATCCTACTCCAGAGCGACATAGCCGCGTGCGTCGACCTTTGAGAAGGCAGTCGTGGGTGTGGGAGGTGCACCCAACCCAATGAATGAGCGAGTCCTTCCATGAGAACGAAAAGTTGACACGCGGGGCGTTGAAAGGCTTGGGAATGGAATAGGACCACTCATATTAGATGTGAGAGTCATGGTGGATGGTGTGCGCGTCGTTAAGGTCGGCGATGGGGGGAAGACGAACAGCGTCTGAGAAGGCGTAGAGACGGTTGACGACATATCCGATGATGCGGTTGATTTCCTCAATACATTGTTCCTTAAATGAAGGGGCGGTGGTATGAGCTTTTTTGATTCGGTGCGTGTACGGACCGGGGGCAATGACAGTGTGGGGGCACGTATAGGTGGGGGTTTGGTGGGCCTGTTCGAGGGTTGTGATGATTCAACAACCAAGGCGATAGGCGAGGATGGAACCGGGGGCAGGATGCCGATGGGGGGAGGACGACGCTTTCCTTTCGCCGTCGGTCGGGGAGGGAGGTTAAACGTCGAACGAATGGCGGTAGCTGGCGTCGGGGGTACGTTGAACGAAGTTTTCCACACAGGAGCAGAAGGCGGAGCCCTAGGTGTACGTGGGAACATGGTGGGACGTTGATGAGAGGCATCAACTTCGTCATCTGGTGAGTTGGTAGCAGATGAATCGTCTGGTTCTACACTTGGACTTCTTCCCCGATCATCATCGAACCCACCTCCAATTCCTAGCAATTCTTCCTCTTCCTCTTCTTCCACAAGATCTTCGCTCAGCATACTCCCATTAGTCATATTACTGGCGATCGATCCCGCACGTTTGCGAGTGAGGCCATATCGTGTTCTCCAGGCCGCACCCATTCCAACACCAGAACCTGATGAGGAAGCTAAAGACGAGGTGGATGATTTGCGAGCAACGATACGGTCTTCCATCGCCTTATCAAGAGCTTCGGCCTCGCGCATGACCAAAGTGCTCTCTCGTTCTTCCTCTGCATCCGACGGAGTTTCATCCAGCATGCGGCGTCTTCGGCCCCATTCTTCTTCTTCATCAACACAGCTTGACCTTTCAGAACCAGACGGCGAACCCGTTTCACCTTTTAGCTTTTTCTCATATTCCAGCAGTTGGTAGATAAGTCTTCAAGGAGTGTATTAGATACGATCGAATTTAGGAGAGGAAGAGGCGATTTGGGATACGTACGACATATTAGGTCCAACCCACTTGCTCTTTTCCTTGACAAATGTGTATGCTCCCTGCATACCCTTCAGACCCCATACCTCTGGTGGAACAGACGGCGATCGTTCTGCTGCAGCCCTCATGACGAGAGCAATGACCATTGTTGCTGAACGGGATATGCCGCATTGACAGCTAAACAGGTCATGAGACTTGCAAGAAAGATAAACATCGGGAAATTCAGGTCAACATACTGGATCAGAACACCCTCTCCACGTTCGATAGCCGCATCAGTAAACGCCATAGCAGCCTGGAAACCAACGTCCACAAGATCCTGCTGACCGTGTGACCATTGAAGTTTGAGGTAATGCATACCCGGCCTACCGGTGGCCGGATTGGGAGGGTGATACGTGGAATCCGAATGGCGGGGATCTTTGAAATTGGGGGTTGATGCCACTGCGCGCAGCGGTTGAGAGACGCTGGCAGAGTCGAGAGGAGATGCAACTTCCTTAGCCACATTTAAAATAGACTTGATGCCTCTCTCAATCAAACCCTTCCAATCCCTTGCATTATCCTCTGACCCTAGCCAAATGCCAGGGATGATCTGGGTAGGGCCATCTACGTATGGTACAGTCGGAGAACCATCTTCCTCCTTGCGGTGCAAAAGTGAGGTGGCAGTTGGACCCGCCGTTGAAGGGAGCGATATGATGGAAGGCCGGCGTATCCTTTCCTTGCGGGGAAGTTCCGGAGGAACAAGGCTGATAGCACTTTGAGGCTCCGAGGCGAGCTGCAGGGAATTGGAGGAGGATTGGGCAGATGGGAGAGTGAGGGATAATTTTTTCATGTTTCTGAGGGGTTTTGCCTTGGTTGAAGGAGGAAACGGGGAGTAATCAGAATCGGAGGCAGCAGATGACAGAGCAGAAGCAGAGTCAGAGGCGAGCGCCAGGGCTATTTGAGGATTCTGGGCGGGGGTGTCGATGCGCAGAGTAGTGGGTGGCCCCCGTCTGCGAGGCATGGTAGTCATATCTGGAGGACTGCGGGAGTCGAGAAAACTTGCGTTTGAAACGTGTCCGATTCTGATAGCTATCCGCACGCCCAGCGTGAAACAACAGCTGCAGCAGCAGGGCTGAGTGAAGGCGGCAATGAAAGGGAAATCAAGGAGAGAGGTGGAAGAAAGAAGGGGGCGCTAGAGGCAGCGCTTGCCTGGGGGGAAGGGGAGAGCAGGCTTTTGTTTGTATCCAATTGTATCTCCATGGTTCATATTACTGTACAGCTGCTGTTATCATAGATATTGTTTCATTCCAATCCACTCCGTTTCCGCTGGACCGGCCCCCGTCCAAGTACATCTGTCTGTTCCTATCCAAGTACACCGTTCCCATCCAAGTCCCATGTATCATGCCGGTAGCAACAAAATGTTATCTGCTCATGTTTACTCTGAGTCCGTGTTCGTTTGCTCCTTCTGGACAGAATGTATGGTAGAAATGTACCCCGGGTTGACAAGGAAGCAAAAAAAGACGAATATGGTAGCGGGACGAGGTGTTTTGAGATATGATGGTGACTAGGCGTGCGATAATTATTGTTTGGGGAAGGTTCGTTTTGCCTTAAGTTTTCATGCCCAACAGATTTCAATTTGCTTACCTGGCCTCCCTCTTCCTCACCTTCTCCTTCCTTCTCCTCCTCTCAAACTTCATAAACTCAAAGCTCAGAGCCGCCGGCTACGACATATCCCAGCTCATCCTCATTGGCCTACCAAAAGAAGGCCATACACCCGACCGCTTCGTCATGCCCGAACTCTCTCTCCCCTTCCTTGGTTCAGTCGACATCCAAAAATTGCCAGGCCAGGTCATGGACACCGTCAAGAACTTCCAGCTAGATGACTTCAGAGCCGTAGAAGTTCCCTTCCTCGGCACTTATAACTTCGTCGAGATGGCTCAGTCTCCCGCTGTTGTCTTCACTGCGGTTATCATTGTCGGCACGGCCTTTTACTCCAACGTCCTCCATACTGGTTAGCTTTAATATTCACATACCATACGTGTTACTCACCACCCAACCAGGACGCACGAAACCCCTGAACCCCAATGCCTGGCAAGAGTACCCCCTCGAGAAGAAAATCAAGGTGTCCCCAAACACTGCCATGTATGTAGCACCCCTTGATTGTATCCAACCTGCTCATTTCTCCCTCAGATATCGTTTCACCCTCCCACATGCCCAAGATGTTCTCGGACTCCCGGTCGGGCAACATATATCCGTGTCAGCCGAGATTAATGGCAAAGAGATTACTCGGAGTTACACCCCCATCAGCAACGATGACGACCGCGGTCACTTTGACCTTCTCATCAAGGTAAACAACACACTCTCCATCTCCTAAGCCACCATTGACCCTCCTATTTAGTCTTATGAAAAAGGAAACATCTCCCGTCACTTTTCACTTCTGAAGATTGGTGATTCCATCCGAGTCAAGGGTCCCAAAGGCAACTTCCAATATGCTCCTGGTCTCACTGGTCACATTAGCATGATTGCGGGCGGAACTGGCATCACACCTATGATTCAGATTATTAGGGCCGCCTTGAGAAATCCATTCGACCCCACCACCGTCAGTCTCATTTATGCGAATGTCAATGAAGAGGATATTCTCTTGAAGGATGACCTCGAGGAGCTTTTGGATGTTCACGAGCTCAAGTTCAAAATCTTCTACGTCCTGAACAACCCCCCTCCCGGCTGGAAAGGTGGTGTTGGATTTGTTACCAAGGAACACATGAAGGAACACTTCCCCAATCCTAACGCAACCGACAGCAAAATCCTTATCTGTGGTACGTTTTTGTTCTAGTTGTACCACACCCTTTAGTATGCTTAGTCGTTCTTAGGTCCCCCTCCTATGGTTTCTGCCATGAAGTACGTATATCAGTTGTCGTGTTATTATATGTCATATTCAACTTTGCTCTTCAGGAAAAATCTAGAAGAACTCAAATACCCGGCTCCTCGAACAGTCAGCAAACTTGCTGATAAGGTGAATCGTCTCCAGTTCGCTGTTCAAGCGTATATCTCATGTTCCATTCGTCAGGTGTTCGTGTTCTAAGTTATTGCATCGGGATAGACTTCATCTTGGACAACGCTGGAGTAGGGATACGACGTATAAAATTAACAATAATGAATATACATGGGTCTACTCTTGTCTATTCTTTGCTTGAATAATAGCATGAAAGTTTCTGCGCCCTTCAAGTTATATTATCATTGTCCGCCTTCAATAAACCAGCGATATAGCTTAATGAGATAGTATGTTCGGCATGACATCAAGCGTCTACGACGCGTAGGTTATCCAATTGAGTGGACGCCTCTTCCAGCATCTCTAGACGGCACTCGTTTAGGCTGAAATTAAAGGATCAACGACAGCCGACCTTCAGTAGTGACTCCCTGTTCGCATACCATTTTCTAATCTCATGTGCCGACGCCATCCCTGTTTCAAACTCAGGCTCCGACACCTCGCTGCCCGATATACGTGCCAATTGTATTGCAGAATCGTAGTAATGAAGGGGCGTCAATCCATCTTCATCCACCGGAAGGAGGGGAAGAATGAATCGGAAATGATGCAGCATGCGTGCGTGGGGTTTTGATTCCGGGTGTGTGGGGATTATAATGTGAGCCAGGATGTCTGGGTGAGATGACAAGGGGTCAAGCACCACGACTTGCAAGTTAGTGTCTGAAACGCACCGATTTCCTTGATGGTGTCCAGGAGAGCTCGCCGAAACCTGATCCCGCTGTACTTTGTTCCTGTAGACAAACAGCATGAGGTACAAAGAACACATAAGTTTCGTATTCCCGATATCCCGGAAACGTTCATTTAGCTCTTACCCGGCCTGCCCCAACCCTCATGGAAAGAATCATTTGACAAAGATTCGTATGTGACGAGAGAAGCGCGGACATATTCCTGTTCGATATAGCTGTGCACGGACTAGAAACATGTTCGTTAGAATCTGTTGCGTCATCACGCAGGGGAAATGACCTCGGGCATATCATTTCGTCCAATTGTCTTATAAGCCTTGGAAATTCTTTGCAGCTTCAATCTCACTGCAATCCTACGTTTCACGCAGTATAGTAGCGAGACAACGAGCTATATGCCACGCCAGTTAACAAAAAGCTCCTATGTGTATATTGTACTAGTTACCACAACGGCGTAAGAGGCTCCAATGACCAGGGCATTAACATTCCTTGCCCAGGACTGGTTTGTGGCGGTCCGTACAGCTTGGGAAAGGAGAGCAGCACACGAAAGACCGGTCGCAACGATTGTGATCAAGACTAGAAGAGCATAAGTAGTTTCAGAGGCTGTTCTAAGCAATATCAGCCGAGACGAAAGCATGAAAGAGGGTTCGGTTCAGAATGGCTGATCAAAGTTATGTAAAGGTACATACAAGATCTATAATCACATGGGGCTAATACACGCTGTAGCTCACTTGCACTAGATCCTGTCAGATTACAAGATGTACCTAGATGAGTATTCCAGATACAAAATCATCGGCGCAGCAACAGGAACTACAGAAGATAGATAGTACACAAGGGATCTTGAAAAGTAAAAGTTTTGAGCGGTATAGTTGAACCAATCCGGAAAAAAAAAGAATAAACGGAAGAAAGAAAATGGGAGTATTGAAAGATCAGACTTGGACATTTTGACTGAAGACAAAAGTCAAATCGGAGGTTTGAATGGATCAGATTTTCACGTACGCGAATTGCCCTTCGACATTCCCAGCAGGGGAATATTCACAGACATAATACTTCGCTTTCTGCGATTATACAAAATATATTAGATTATTGAGACAGTCATGCATTGCTGAACATACCCCAAACGAAGCATCGAAAATGCCATCACAAGATTGGACAGCACACCCGACCTGAGTCGTAGCTTTCCAGACGACTTGTGTGAAGTGAGAGGCTACGGGATTGGCTGAGTTGTACTGGGCTGAAAATTGACATTTAACATTATTCGTTGGAAAGAACGAAGGTAAAAAGACTACTCACAGATTTCATCAGTCCAAGACTTTATTGCGGATTGAATGCTATAGGAGCCAGTGCCGGCGGCCAAGTTTTCTAAACAAGAAACAAAATAAGCTCGGCGGCTAATTACAGAGTACGGTAAACAATGCGCTTACCACCAAACGCGCCAAGGGTACCACCAGAGTGTTTGAATTGGCACCCGTTTGCCCATTGCTGAGCTTTGGCGGCCAAGTTATCGCTCCACGTTAGATCGGCAGCACCGTGAAGTGATCGAATGGAGTTGTGCCCAGCCAGATAGGCTTGTATGTCACTATTGGATGTACTACCTCCAGAGGAGCCTCCTGCTGACCCCTGGGATGGGGTATTTGTGGGTTGCGGGGCCTTGACTACAGAAGTCGAGGTTGGTTTGGGCGCAGGAGTCGTTTGTACAGGCGGCGGAGCACGAGTAGTTGTCGCAATAGAAGGAGACGGAGCAAAGGCTGGGGTTTCTTGGGATTTTGATACCGAAGATGTGACAATGACTTTTTGCGAGAAGGTAGTGGTCAGAGGCTTAACGGACGAGCTTGCGGCTTCTGAGATGGATGGCTCAGGGCTCACTGAGCTCAGCACAGCCGTTGAAGGGGTCGAAGATACAACGGGGCTGGCGGAGATAACAGAACTAGTAGAGGAGAATGTCACCGGGCCGGTTTGAACATTTACCACAGGCGGGGTACTGGATGCTTTAATGCTGGATCGAAAAATCACTTGAGTGAGAGCACAAACTCAAGATGTTGCAATGATGGCATACGGTTCACTTCCACAAGCCTTGGAAAGGGCAGCGTCCCAAGCTTGTTTAGAGTCCGACTTTTGCATAACGGAACCCCATGGGTCACTGCCCATCATAGTACCCGACCACCCCCACTTTGATTTGCATCTTTGGACGCAGTCTGCAGTTTTCCAGTGCTTTCTTGAACAGGCTGGACCAGCAAATCCGCCAGGGATGAAGGTGGCAAGAAGTGCTAAGGAGAGAAAAGGGACGAGACGCGTCATATTTAACAAAAGAATGTGAGTTGAAAAAGAAAGTAATAAGGGACCTAGATCCAAGGGTACAGAACTGAGAAGATTGGTTGTGAGTCCTGGCGATGGGGAAACTTTATAAACCTATGGTGGTTGCCATGGGTATCGATCACTGAGTGTCGACCGTACTGATCAGGTCGGAAATTCCATCGGCAAATGGCTTAAGTAGACTGGAGAAAGCATGGGTTTTATTTTAAATATCAGTCGTGACTTGGAACGTGAAGAAGACGATGAGTAGAGAGGTAAACATAGGTGAATGCCTTCTTCAAGGGTGTAGGCAAGCAGCCGCAAATAACATTCCTTCTCCAATGACAGCACAATCACCACCGTTTTATATCCTATTTTCACATTCATCCATCTCGACCTCAAATCCTGGTGCACCATCTAATACTCTAGGCCATCCTACCATTCAATATCACTATGCCGACGACTCCCCGCTTTCCTTGTGGCCACAACATCCTAATGAGCATGTTCTAGTGCTTGATTATGATCCAACCATGAAAACTCCGTCGACTGTCCAAAGCTTGTCAAAAGATATGGCCGTGTCTCTCTTAAGAGTGGAAGAAGCACCAGGCGCTGCCGCTGCCGATGAGAACGATCCAAAAAATGACAGAATGTTCATCATCGAGACGACCACGAATGATGGGTGGGTGTGATAATTCTTTAGGATCAGACTTAGCACTCAATCCTATACTTAGTCTTGGAGATTTTCCCCAGGGTGACCGCAATTCCGCACACAATATTTTGTTGCAATTTAAACGCAGGTGTGCTTATATTGCCATCTAATGGCTTTCAAAAATTGAACTCGCAGCAGAAATGCGGTTTTGCGACGGGCCCTCATGTATCCCGACCCTCTTGGATCAACCAATTCATTATCCCAGCCTCCATTACCCCCAGCTTCACCCAGGTATGCTGAGTCACAACGATCTGAATAGGCCCGGCGTATCATAAGCACATATTCCGGTGGTCATCTAGCGTTTTTTGTTCTTCGCACTTCCTCGGTTTTTGTTGATGGGCTTGGCAGAAGATGACGGTCCGGTAGCTTCCTCGCCACTAAGAAGCGCAGAAACTCTGAGTGAAAGAATTAGGAAGACGAAGCTAGGCGAGCAACATAACGCACCCCGACTTAAGGTTTCCGCTTGTCACTGCATTTTGTAAACCAGCCACTTTGGCATGCTGTTCCTTAAACTCTTCCATTGATTCTGGGTCCATGTTGTTCTATACTGTCATGAGCGACATAAACCCGTTTGATTCTAAGAATACACACCATGAGATAGGGCATTGCTAGCATCATGATCCCACCAAAGACCATGAGAAGCATCATGGGGTTGGAAAACATGGCTACAAGATTGAATGATTCTGGAGGAATAAAATAAAGATGACTTTGTCTAGGTATGAGGGTTATCGGATGCGACAGAAGCACTGTAGAAGGCGGGTCTAGAGGTGTTCCTAGGACATATGGCCTTATTTCAGGCGGGGTATCTAAGTTTGTGACGTCGACGCGTAGCTGTTATAAAGGGTGAGTATAAAATGTAATATGTAGTGTGGTTCTCTTTACATGGTCGAACGAATGGTTGGGTGACACAACAGAGAGAACATAGGTTCCAACCGGCACATTGGGTCTTGACAATGAGGAGTATTAATGACTTCACACAAAAATAACGAGATAAAAACGCACATCACGAAACGACCGTCACGCATAATACCTCCTTTCATTCTTCCATTGTCTAAAACGACTTTGGATGTCCGTAATTCCTCAAAGCCTGAGTGTTGGGTCAGAAAGGGTGCTTCAATCATGCCTGGCCTGCGCGAACCTGAGCACACGTCATTCCATTGAATTTGGCCACCAACATCAAGAGACAACGCCGGGGAAAGAGCACTAGAAAGAGGTTTCTATATGCGTGCATTAGACTGGATATATAAGCTCACCAGAGGAAGGCAAAGAGCAGAAGGCGAAACCGTGCCATTGGTGATCGAAAAAAGTAACAACGAAGAGATATCAATAATTATACTTCATCAACATGAACACACAACCTCTATCTCTTATAATTCGTCAAAATGCGGCAGAAACGAGCAAAAGCATACCGCAAGCTGATGGCTCTGTATTCTATGACATTTGGATTCAGACAGCCGTATCAGGTCCTTGGTAAATCAAGTTGCGGAGTTGCTCTAACTAGCCCTCTTACTATGTCTTAGTCGACTCCGAAATGTGTAAAACCGCTACGGACCTAAAAATTGAGCTAACCAAACAATTTGGAACTGTTCTACAGGGAGAAATCAAACCGAGTGAGTAAAATTATTCGAGCATCCGGCCGCCACTAAGAGTTCTAACGGCAAAGCCGTTTTTAGTGATAACTCAATGTTGCATCCACGAACTATACCTTCAAGGGAAAGCGCGACAGCCAGCAGTGGATCTTGCAAAATCATTCGAGCGAAGAAAGTGTAACCACCGAGAACCCATCCCTGGCGACGAATGCGTTGCCAGCGTTGTAGGTAGGTCTTTTCTTTCTATCTCTTATTCCTGCCTTCCTGACTGGCATTATAAGGCGAAGGGAATAAACATCGATATGTGATTGCTACCCAGTCACAACCACTTCGGGTAAAACTACGAAGCATTCCTGCTGTCCCGATTGTACATGTGAACCGTACAGTGATGGTCCTTGAACCACCGAGTGATTTAACGATCAAAACGAAAGAATCGGTACTTGGGCTTTTCTATTCTATCCATGTGATACACTCTTACGATTTATAGACCGAAGAACAAGCTCTCCACCCCACGGCGCCGGATCTGGCTCTCGTTGGCACTTCGAGCTCTATAGAGCCCGTTAGAAAAAAGAAAAAAGGGCCCAAAGGCCCTAATCCCTTAAGTGTGAAAAGGAAGACTGTACGAATTGAGGAGAAAGAAAAGGAGAAGGCTTCCGGAAGAAACGTCCAGCATGTGCACGACGAGGCTAGAGCAGGTCAAAAGAGGAAACGAGACGATATTGACAACACGGAAGAGTCACCTCACATCAGTATCGAAGTCACCACTCATGAGAAAGCTAAGAAGAAAAGACGGAGAAAAAAAGCTGCAGCAGTTAGTCCAGACAATTAGGATCTTTCTTAGAATACAATGTGATTTATTTATGCGGGAAATCTGCCTTGTACAAAACACAGGAGGTAGAGAGTGATAATATAAGCATGATGGGGGGCCAATGACTGCTATACTGATGTCCATCAACATCCTCCTCGTAAACGAAGAACTGGTTTAAAGTCAGAATACAGTAGTCGAGAAGCAGTTAAATGATCAAACTTACCCAAGTGAAGTGTACTCTCCTTTTGAATGTTATAATCAGAAAGAGTACGACCATCCTCAAGTTGTTTACCAGCAAAGATAAGACGTTGCTGATCGGGAGGAATACCCTCCTTGTCTTGAATCTTTGCCTTTACATTATCAATGGTGTCAGACGATTCGACTTCGAGGGTGATAGTCTTCCCCGTCAATGTCTTCACGAAGATTTGCATGCCTCCACGCAAACGGAGAACAAGGTGAAGAGTTGACTCCTTCTGGATGTTATAATCGGACAAAGTGCGACCATCTTCAAGTTGTTTACCAGCAAAAATGAGGCGTTGCTGGTCGGGAGGAATGCCTTCTTTATCTTGAATCTTTGCTTTCACGTTGTCGATGGTATCAGACGATTCTACCTCAAGGGTGATCGTCTTGCCGGTGAGAGTTTTCACAAATATTTGCATGCCACCGCGAAGACGAAGAACCAGGTGAAGTGTCGACTCTTTCTGGATGTTGTAATCGGACAGAGTACGACCATCTTCGAGTTGCTTTCCCGCAAAGATGAGCCTTTGTTGGTCTGGTGGAATACTGTGGGGTTGTCACGTCAAAAGAGTCAGGGGGAAATGAGACCAGACGCACCCTTCCTTATCCTGGATCTTCGCCTTCACATTATCGATAGTATCCGAAGATTCAACCTCTAGAGTAATCGTCTTCCCTGTAAGGGTTTTGACAAATATCTGCATTCCACCGCGGAGGCGGAGTACAAGGTGAAGTGTGGACTCTTTCTGGATATTATAGTCGGACAGTGTTCGGCCATCCTCTAATTGCTTCCCTGCGAAGATCAAACGTTGTTGGTCGGGAGGAATACTGGTTCATAGTGAGTAAATGGAGTCTAGATTCACCCGTGGTATGCTCACCCTTCCTTGTCTTGGATTTTGGCCTTGACATTATCAATAGTGTCGGATGATTCGACTTCGAGGGTTATTGTTTTCCCAGTAAGAGTTTTGACAAAGATCTGCATGGTGGTGAACTGTCGGTAAGGCTTGCCTGTTATTCGTGAATGCTGTTAAGCTAAAGGGCGGACGAGGCAGGGGATGAGCTTAAGTACGATGTGCAGGACGGAGTTTGAATTTGCCGGCTCCGAATCAGTCTTGGCTGGAAGGCGGTGGAACCTGCCAGAATAACAGAATGGCTATGCATAAGGAACAAAAGCTCAGTAACAAAGGGACGGCCGTAACTAAAGCTGCGGCGATTGGTCATGCCACAATCTAATGGTAAGGTCCTTCTCCATTGATGCCGAAGCGATTATGGCCTTGGTTGGATGAGCCTAGAAATCTTCAACCTCTCCGAAAGCTACAAACGTGAACACAACTTACAGCCACCGCCAGCACAACATCTACGCATCAATGTTCAGCCACAATAGTCCAAGTTCGAGGGGTAGATAACATACCTCGATGCCCCTCAAGAATTTGTACTACTTGACGTGTTTGTAAGTCCCAAATGAAGACCTTTGCATCTTCGCTTCCACTAACAATGTACTTCCCTTTCGAGCTACTGAAAAAACAAGCAGGAAGACAATATGTACGGTTGATATGTCCACTATAGGTCTTCACGCAACGAGAAGTTTGGTAGTTCCACATGCGTATCGTTGAATCTTGGGTCGACGCGAGAACGAATTTGGAATTTGGGGAAAATCTAGCATGCGAGCTAAACAAAAAGAAGGTAAAGCAAAGAGACTTCATCTTCACTGAAGCATACAAACCAGATAGGATTGTCATCGTCAACGAGCGTCTTCAAACACTGTCCGGAGTCAGCATCCCAAATCCGTCTATCATAATTTGAGATGCAAAGAGCCACTGGCATTAAACAGTCCCTCACATTAATCCATCCATCGCACACGAAACGATAAGGGTTCCATCGTGGTTAAAGCCCACAGCAGTCACAGGATCAGAATGGGCCGGAAGCACCTTGAGAGACTTGGCTAGGTATAATGATGAGTATGAAAACAAAGTGATCTGAGTAGGCATACCTCTTGCTACGTCCCAGACTCGTACAGTCTCGTCAAATCCACCGGATACGAGAAGATTTGAGTTTGGATTATAGTTGAGGCAAAAAACGAAATTCGTATGTCCAAGTAATGTCTTCACAGATGTTCCCTTGATGCATGTGTTAACCATTGGCGACCTTGGTGCTGCATGGGTTGACTCACCAACTCTAAACTCCATATTATTATAGTCTTGTCATCGGATGCAGAAGCCAGATACTCTCCGTCGCTTGACCAAGCGATATCGGATATTCCTTCGCTATGGCCAGCCAGTGTACGAATGATCTCGCCCGTATAGGCGTTCCATAATTTTACGATTTTGTCAGCACCTTATTCCAATATTCCTGTTCCCGTTAGCGTTGCTTAGGACTAATCCAGAGCTCACACACCAGACGAGGCGAGGATTGAGCCGTCGGGACTGAATTTAAGCGACGAGATAGACGAGGTATGACCACTGAGTGTGTATCGTAGTGTGTATCCTAGTTTAAGAGTATCATCCTGCAACTGGGGTGCCGTAGCTTGCAATTGAGAAATGGGTGGGTTTTGATCTGGGATAGTGTCCGTTCTCTCCACGGATGGAGGAAAAGTAGAATCGACGTCCATAGGAGAACGGAAGCGGCCTCTAACGATTTCTTGTACCACGTGCTCAAAATTTTTGAATTGCTCGTGGTACTTAAAGCTATACTACTAAACACTTCCCTTTAAAAACAATGTCATCTTCCTGGGCCTCTCCTCCTACGCGTACAGAACTCATCGAGGACTTGGTGTCAGGTGTAGGTCAGTACTGTGTCTCTGGGCTCAAGTTTAGGGACTCAAAAAAAAACACAGATCGCTACAACCCATCGAACGTTGGAATTCTCGAGGATTATCTTTATCACCAAATCAGAAGTGAGGAGTATGATTGTTTAGCCAACCTGGCCATCTTGAAACTGTGCGTCTTCCCCTTCGATATATCGGAGACAGATTTGAAGAAAGAATTAGTTACCAGTTCAACCCCGACCTTTACAACCCGGACGTAGTCATCAATATACTCATTAAATCCCTCACGGCCTCTCCCCTTCCCGATTTTAATCTGTGCATTTCCCTTCTTGACGAGCGGCCCACTAATGCCAGCCTCGATGAGCCCGACCCACTGCCATCGCTTCTCCCCGCCATCAAAACCCTACACAGTTTGCTCTATCGGTGTCGGTTCCCTGCTTTCTGGGAAACTTATCGCTCTGCTGAGCTTGAAAGTCTTCGAGACAATTATACCGTTGAATGTGTAGGGTTTGAAAACGCTGTCAGAGAGGTAGTCATCCGAGCTGTTAAACCAGCTTTTACTCAAATAAGCCTGGAGCGCTTAGGCTCTTATCTTGACCTGCATGGTATAGTCCCCTGTGGCATCCGCTCGAGACGCAAATTGATGTGTTCACGTTTCAGGAGCCGATCTTGAGTCATACATCCAAAGTCTAGGTTGGACGCTAGATTCATCGACATCTGTTGTTGCCATCCCTCCAAACCCAGACAACCAAATCGAGGCTACAGTCGTTCAAGAGACCATCAGCCTACCACGTACGTTAGCTACTAAGTTACAGACAACACTACTCAAGCCATCTCTCTAGAACTCACAAAAGTCATCTCTCACGCTGCTCTAAAAGCATGAATAGTTTATGTATTTGCTAGTTACTAGATAAAAAACGTTGTGATGTGTTCTATGAAAGATAATGTGTCATTACTGCGCCAGGAAAGCCGCCATGGTGCCCCATATAGCCATAACAATGCCTAAACCCAGGACACCAGCATCGAAAATGGAACAATGGCCAGCAAGCATGATTTTTGCTGAGATAGGGCCTATCACGCACAACATAAACGCAGAGAATGCACCGAGAAATGCCATCACCGAGCTGAACTCAGGGATTAGGATGGAAAAAACCACGGAGAGGACTGTGACAAGGACTCTCTGAGAAACGGCAAAGAATCGTTTAAGAGCAATGTTAGATCCCTGCGTTGGTGCTATGGTCAGCCCATTCGATTTCGATGCGAGGCTTTCTGGTGCTGGCAGAGGTGTATCAATGCCCAAGAGTATTTCGATTGTTGCGTTAAGCTAAAAATAGTCAGAAACATTCCTACATCCTAAATGTATGGCCCTCACTGGTTGGGTAGTTAACGCGAATTTTGATCTTAGTACACGAAATGTGAGATAACTCCATCGAATTTTTAAAGGCAACGCACAAGGGACTAACGACAAGCATCCATACAGCCGTTTTATTGAGTGTCTGGTTATATCCTGGCGTCCTCAACAAATCCATGCTAATCTATTGGAATAACGACTTCGTGATGCAGACCAAACTTGGAATCATGGTACATAAAACTAACCTCGTCACTGACATATCTACCAAACATCAGATACCCAGCGTAGCCGATGAGAGCATACAAAAAGGTTGCGATTGCCTAAGATGAACATCAATTGTTGGGAATCTCGAGGACTGAAGATCTCACTCACAAATGCCCAGTCTATCATGACGTCGAACTGACTGGGATCGACCATGTCTCGGGCTAGAGAAGGGATAACAGCATGCCCAGAAAACTGAAATAAGGATAAGAGCATCATCTGGTCAATATAAAATATGTCCTACTCCAGCCATGAATAGTCCAAAAGCCAACCCCAACTTATTCCAACTATTGACACCCATGTTTGTTTCTGCAGGACTCCAAAAGCTACCTGGTGGATCAGGTTTTGAAAACCCGTCGATCAATACGACAAGTATCACCAAAAGAGACGATACAATGCCAAGGATAGATGTATAGGAAAGTAATGAAAGCGGTAAGAACACTGTCGGAATTAATCTAGATGTCGAATGATTAGCCGTAGTATAGATTATGTTAGAGTGAATATAACACACAAAAGTATCCCCCAAAGCTTGTACGTTGTAGTTGAGTGTTGGGGCATTATTATATGCAGAGAGTCAGCATACAAGGTGACAAGAATCACACTATCAGACATGAGTAACGGTGACAAGAGGAGTTGTTGTAGGAAGATACCTAACAGCAAAGAGCTCTAAGCAAAACATAACACTGATCAACGAGGTAGATCTGGGGCCAAAAGCCTTTCGCCCTATATCCGCGTACGAACGCAGTCGGGGATCCGCAAGTATGATTCTGGCTAGAATTTTTGCGCTGAGTTTAGATATGTCAGACCAAGAATTTTGATGACGCCCAATAAACACATACGTATAGCAAGAAATGAACCCGTAGGATAAGATAAGTGTTGTTCCAGTGACCCAGCCTGAATATGCAAAGGCCAGGGGTTCAGACAACATGCCTATTCCAAGGAGGATAGCGATCGAGTTGAATAACTACAAGGAGACAGTCAAGAAGGAAAGGACCTCTTGGACTCTGGAACATACTGTTTGACCAAATGTGCTTTTACCTCCATAGCTATACCTCCCACTTTTTGATGAACTCCCAGACGAACGACGCCGTATCAAAGCTGGCGGCATTGCTTGTTTGATAGCTTGTGGAGCATTTACCATGGGCGAAGGTGCAGATTGTCGACGAGGGTGGGGTGTGGTCGAAAACGAAACGGCCTTGCGAAGAAGGGGTGTACTTTCCATGGCGGGGATGTCAGCCGCAGGCATTGCTGTCGAAGGGGGATATAACAGCCTTTCACGATTTGTGCGGAGGACTTGCGGTGAACCTTGTGATTCGGACACATCTTCGTCGTCGTCCCATTCAAACTCGTCAATGAAGGTCTGTTCTGCCTGTGTGGATGTGAAATTATCGTCACTTGCGTCAGCTTCGTCATCCGATTCACATATAGGGCGGATGGCTGCCTCTTCGTCGCCGTCGCTGAAATCCTCTGTATCCGTGGTTGTAACCTGGACAGTAGATCCTGCGGCGAAGTATTGTGCTCTGCGGACTGACAGAAAGTTAGGATTAAAGAACAGACTTCAGCTTGGTTCATTTGTTATATGCGTACAAGATGCGATTGCATCCCTAACACTCTGCGAACTTGTGGCAGAGCCAAAAGTAAATGTTGTCGGTAAGGATGTCATGGATAATAATGATTATCGCAACCCCTATTTATTCGAAAAAAGTGAGTATTGGTAAAAGACTTGAATGCAATTTTTTTGTAGGTACCTTTTTAATCAACAGTGTTGGGGATAACTGTGCGAGGAAAGTATATCTCTGCCGCTTCGATGCCGCTATCTTTTTACAGTACTATGACGAAATTCAGCGAAATTCTTGATGTGTTATGTAACATGTCATGGAACGAACATATAATTATGTAGATTATTAGTCTCACAATGTTATAAACATATGGGTATTACTATGAACAGACGAAGAAGTATCTAGAAATAATTTGAATTGAACTAAGAACATTATGTACCAGCACCGAATAACAACCCTTACTTAGGACGAATTAACCGCTCTACGATTCCACCAGATCATATATGGCTCTCTCGTGATGTCATAACCAGCACCAGTCTTCGTACGTGCGCTTCGTCTCGCTTCGGGAAGTTTGGCATTCACATTGACATCCTAACGCCGTTCCTGTTAGGCTTCGGGAGGTGTTTTATGTTGACGATTACTTACGACAGTACGTCTCCGGATTCCTGCTGTAATATGAGCCCACCACTTTGTTAAAGCGGTCTTAAGTGCAATTTCGCGATGTCCTTTGGGGTTCAGCCATGCTACAAATTCGTCCAACTGTGAAAAGGGAAGGTTAGTCCAAATTCCATTGGCAAAGAATGGATCAATTACTAGCCTCTTCAAGGTCAGAATATACAGCCCAGTCGCCAGATCCTAATATCCCTTCTTCTCCCTCTTCTTCTCTCCTCCGCTCAGCGATATCTTCTTCTTTTCTCTGGTCGAGAAGGTCGATGTCGAACTCGCTTGGCCCCTGAATAAACAGTCTTCCCGTGCCATACTGTGCAACACCTCCACTGCCCATAAGAGACGCAGATCCCATCCCGTCAAACCACCAGATCCGATTGTAGAATCGATCTCTACCAAGAGGCTTGACACGAACAGCGCCGAGGAGTTTACGGAATTCCCTTTCTATTCCCTCAAGTCGTCTTTCTATTTTGTTGACCTCTTCGTCAAGTCGACGATGCTCTGACATGGCGACCTTGACAGATGCTTGCTTCGCCCTGGCGGCTTCCCGTTGTTTGGCATGAGCATTCGTTTGCGCTTTTTGACGAAGTTCCTTTTGGCGCACTGAATTTTTCTTGCCACCGATTGCGGAAGTGGATTCTGAACCTCCTTCAGAAACATCGGATAATTCACTGGAGTCTTGCATGACCACATCCTGGTCCGCGCTACCGGCGACTGGCGGGTCCTCTTTTGTTTCCCCGATAAGGACGTTCATCTCCTCCAGACTAGACGCAAGATATGTGAGGATCTGGAAACTTCACTGATAACGATAGGGAGACATACTACTGCTTCTTCAAACGATTCACCTCAATTTTCTCCTTTCGCAGCGATGTTAGCTGCTCCTCGCAAGTTTCCATGTGTCCGTGTATGGCTTTACTTGAAATGGCCATATTGCACATGAAAGATAGAATAGCGATCCTATCTTCGGCGGGCAGGCAATAATACCGCTCTCCAGGAGTAGATCTCTGCGTTAAGGAAGATGATAAAGGCGTTGACACTCGAGAGCTAGACGAGGAAGATGACAAGGGTTCAGCGGTGGGTTCTGGAGCAAATAGCAAGCGGGTAAGAATTTCCTGGAGTCTAGGAAAGTTTGCCAGTGTCGCATGCTGTGAAATAGACTTCAGTATAATGCAACAAGGACATAGGCAGCGACCAACGTCTTTTAAACACCCCATAAGAGCGTCCTCCCAGCCTTCGCGACCTTCTGCATGTCTAAGTGGGACACGTTCCCAATTATTACCAACATCAGCCATAGCAGCGCTAAGTTCTTCAATCGAGACCCCAAATTTGTCGTCGCGTTCACTTTTTTCTTCCAACTCATCTTTAAGGCGTAACAAGGATACAAGAGCACTATGACGTTGAAAGGTCACTGTGCGGAGATTATAAATGAGCGTAGAATGGATCTCGGCCAAAAGGGCACAAGGGGGATCTGGAAGCGAATGCCGGAGAGCATGTTCGAAATCGTCTAAAGTGAAAGCGGAAATATGAAGCGGGTTACTGCTGAAGGTATCAATGCCTGCATGTAGACTCCAAGATGAATATGCTTACCCGTAGACGGCTAGGAAATTCCAACTCATTAAAAACGATTCGAAAGTGCCCGGTGTGTCGTTGAACGGCATAGACCGGCTTGCGACAGGCCGTTTTACCTTCATTCCTGCTTTTTTGTCCTTGTCTGCCATCCGCACATCAAGGTCCTCAGTCGGGTAGCGAATCGGCTTCTTTTTCTTTTTCTCTGCAGCAAGACGTTCTGCCTCCTCTTTCGCTAACTTCTGTTTCTCCGCTTTCTCGCGAGCCTCGCGCTCTCTCTTCTCAGCTGCGGCGGCAAGAACTTTCACTATCAGCTCTTGTATTAGCAGAATTCGAAAGGAGCATGTGAAGTGCATACCTCTTTCTTCTTGTGCAGCAGTCATCTTCTTCTGTTTCTTGGTTGGTGGACCATCCTTTTCTTCCCAAACCTTTTTCCGCTTGTCGATCTCTCCTTTCTTGATGGTCTCGACGCCTTTCCGGGTTTCCTCTGGCATGATAGAGTCTACGCCATAATGCTTGGCGATGGGTGGTTTGACTGTCCAGGGAGACGCCACTGCAGCCTCACGGTCCACGCAATCACGAATGAATCGACGAAGAATTGACTTGGAGAAAGAGAGGCGATCGCGGCTAGTGGGACGAGGGTGAGATGACAGAGTAAAATGGGAGACCTAATCATACCTCATCATCCCACATTGAACCTCCATGAGACTCCCAACCAATTGGATCTCAACGCCCCGAAAGGAACCCTTGCTCTTGTCGTGGCTTTTATCTTTTTCCAGCTCTAAGATGTGGACCCAATAGTAGTACAGCGTAGGATTGTCTTGCGTGTTGGCGTCTTTGGTCGGAATCTTGAGGTCGCCACCAATGACATGAGGCGCATCATCTTCCGATGAGGACGACGCGGATGACGAGGGCGAGTCTTTATGAGCGTCGCGTGCTTTTGGATCGGAACTGTATTTTGGAGGGTAGACCCTTTCTACTCGTGCATAGTATCTAGCACACTCGTCAGTGGTGCGATGGATGATCCGGAAAAACAGCTTACTTGGTACCTTGAAGATCGACCAAGACCCCTGTAGAAGGGAACGGTTAGGCAGTGAGAGGAGCAGAAGAGAATGACCGGTACATACTCTCATCCTTGAAGTATCGATCCTTGAAGCGCTCATATACGGCCTCTACTAGGTGGTCTAAACGGCCCATGACCTCTGTAAAGGAATATATGTCGGGGGTTAATAAGTATAGATAATTGTATATATATATGAAGGAGTAGCGACGTACGCCATTGAACAGCTTTGAGGACCGCAGGCTTGAGTGGTTCCGAGAACCTAGAATGCATGGTTCTAGCCTCCTGCCTTTCACTGTCAATGGCCTGGAAATAATCGAGGCCACTCTTCCCGGTGACCTCGCATTGAAACTGCTTCAGCCGGTAGAAGGACATACGGGCAGCATACGCTCTGTGGAAAAAATGCGTTGCGTAAGGGCCCGGGATGAAGGACTTCTGGTGGTCACGGCACGCACTCATATGTCTCGAATATTTCTCCGGTCTGTTCGAGATAGTATACCTGCCTGCTAGGATCAGATCTCGCAGCCTGTAAGAGAGCATCGGAAGGCTCTGTAAGAACCACTCTTTTGCGGCGGCAT
This sequence comes from Clitocybe nebularis, assembly GCA_900068955.1. NCBI lineage: Eukaryota > Fungi > Basidiomycota > Agaricomycetes > Agaricales > Clitocybaceae > Clitocybe > Clitocybe nebularis. The sequence continues at coordinate 123,545 of CEMJ01390992.1, read as the reverse complement.
GTGGGCATGGAGAAAGGCGGTTAAAAGGACTATATAAATGTAGTATGGGAGCTAAAACGGGGCAGAGCAGGAATAAGATGGTCTAGATGGCAAGCGGACGGCGAAGGAGGGTAAAAGGGGAGGAGGGATGAGCGGGGAGAGAAGTGGGAGCAGGGGGGATGGAAAGTCGTGGTGGGAGGAAAGAGGGAGGGTTGTGATGGGGGAAGCGGCAAAGAAAGGGACAGGTGGCTGGCGGAGGTCGAGCAGTGTATACATGTCCCTCTCCCCCGAGTCTTGCGCGCCAATCCCCATTTCCTACCCATCCTTCTGCCATTTCTTTTCCTACCCCGCCTCCCCGCCCCATCCTAGCCTGTCCTCTTCCCTACATACCTGCCCATTTGTCCGCCTGTCGGACTCTGTCTGTCTGTCCTTACCCTGTCTCTTCAGCCCAAAACAGTCTTTCAACACCCCAACTGCCAGCATCTTACTCAATTCTTCTGTTTTCGTCCGTTTCTGCCCACTCGGACCTATGCACTCCAATTTGTTCCTCATATATCTAATACTTTGATGTTCATCACCCTCTTCCATGTCTCATGCCGAGGCCCACAAGTCTCCTCCTCGTTTTCAATGTGACTTCTGGCACGTGTAAATGACACGTGATCGTGACGCGTGCACAAGGCAAAAGCGACAAAACACTGCTAAACCTCAAGTGGCTCCTTCCATACATGGACTTTGCATAATATTCAGTTGTATTTATCCCAGTTTCGTGCCTATTCATAACATCCGTAACAAGTCCCAGAGATTAAGATATATGTAAAGGGTTGCAAGAGTTCAAAGCGATCGAAATATAGAAATGGGAGCGAACATAGATCCTCTGTGGCGATAGATTTAAAAAAGATTCTGAAACAAATGACGTGGTAAAAAGGGGAGAAGAACTTGCAATGGTATGTTTGGTGCGTACAATCCACGGTAATCTTAATCTATGCTGCGTCTTTTGTCCTCGTTCCTCGGAGCCTCGGGGGTACCAATAAGCCTGAGCCTGTCACGAAAACCTGAGCGTGGCTTGGCAACCGACTGTCCTTCGTTAGATGTCGGATCGTAATTCACTTGTGTGGCCTTCTTCTAATGAACCAGTAAATACAAGTTGATTGTCACTATATCACCATATAATCTTACCGAACCCTTTCTTCCCAAACTGAACAGTCGTTTCCTGAGAGGAGGCGTCGCGTCCCTGTCCTGGTCGGACTTAAACTTGGACTTGGAATTGGCATCAACGGCATCTATAATGACAATTGCTTTCGCAGCAGGCGACATGGTTGTGTGCTCTGGACTCGCTAACTTTGGTGTGTTGTATCCTTTGGTCTTCGAATTAGGCGACGAAGGCAGCTCTGGAGATCTAGACGTGCTAGCCTCGCCAGACTTCCGGGAACCCGACTCTGTTGGTGACGAGTAGCCAGCTCCCTCGACATTTACTAGCACCCAACCGTGTCCGCTTCCAGGGCTCCCCGGTTCCTCCCTTTGGGTTCTCCTCTCTCGACTAGAAGTCGGAGACGCGAGGGGAGGTAGAGTCTCCGCAACCATACCCACAAGTGCTGCCTCGCTCTTCCTGAGTCTCCCGTCTGGACCATTAAGTTCAGGGGATACGACGCGAGATACCACTTCATGTATGGGAGTGGTTTGATCCTCCTCATTTTCTGGGCTGGTGGAACCCTGCTGCCTTCCTGTTACAGTAACACTCTCGCCTTCTTCTGACTTCTCCTCAATCGGAGTGGGCTGCCATCCTCCAGTTATTGGCCCCGTCGAAGGAATCCTATTTTCCGTAGAGTACTTCGTCCCGGAAAGTCGCTCATGCTGTGTAGTTAGTTTCGAATCCGGCGTAGTACTCCCTGTCCACTGAATTGGTATTTCGCAACTTAGTTCGCTATTGGAAGAAAATGCAGAATCTCTAAAAGTGCCTGCCCCAAGCAACTGCGGGTGGCTGGAAGAGCCCTTTTCTACAGGAGAATGGGGGCTATAAATAGGCGATGATGATGTAGGTGGAGGGCGTGATACAAGGAGTGGAGGAGTTTTTGCACGGGATGACACAGGACGCAGGGGACTGCGGGTACGACCGGTCGGGTTAGTTGACCTGTCTCCGGAGAATGCTTGAACGGGAGCCGGAGTAACTGGTGATGTGGATCTCCCTACTGAATCTATACCACCAAAGGGAGCAAATCCAGTTGCCCCCACACCCGTCATATTTTCTGCACTGCTGGATATCACGCTTGGGAGATTGGCTCTGAAGCCAGCATTGATAGTTTCGGTTTCATGCGCAACAGAAACAGGTACCTGAGCCCTAGGCGCAGGCTTACGAAGTACACCAGGCAACGTTGCAGGGGCATTGACGGGGGCCCCTGGTCGGTGATACTCGTACTGCTGACTTGGACCAAAATGTGCACGCTGACCATCCTCGCTGGTCGCCCTCACACGTTGAGAAGGCACCGGATGAGAGAGAGACATACCAGGCTCTGTCGCTAGCCTTCTGTGTCCAAGCGACGCGCCCATTTGGTTATGGGTCGGGGGTTCTGGTGTAGTTGCCTGCCGCATTATTCTTCCATGAGCTGCATCAAGAATAGAAGGCGCTGGGGAGTCCTGGAATGTGGTGCCCTCTAGCGTATCGGAGGCAGGGCCTGTAAAAATCCATAGATCTTTAACGCGAGATCGTTTCGTCAAAGAAATCGATGACAATAGCGTAAAGGATTGCGCATCCAGCGACGATAAAAGTGCCAAGATATGACGCAACGAGTCCGTTGCAAATGTATCCTGCTGAAACCCTACGGAAACCATTAAAACGAACGGCGGATACAAATCTCTACAATCTCACATTTATATCCCTTCAATTTGAACTCAAAAGAATCATGTCCGACCTTCTTCTCGGAAACTACGCCACGAGGCCAGGATCCTCGAACGGCCTGCAAGATAGCAGGTGTCAAATGAAGTGGAGGTGCAATAACACGCATCAGTGACGAGGAAGCGAAAGATATAGCAAAGGGTATCCGCTTGCTTCTGGATATGTCTGTTTTGGAGCTTCCAGAGCCATCTAATAAAGGAGATGATGAGGCTGGGAGAGGCGTCCCCTCCCGTGAGCCAGGTATAGAAGGTTTTGAGAATGCTATGGCAAGGCGGTCATCATGTTCTCGGCCATAATCCAGCGTCGATAAATATGCATATCCACACTGGTAGATGATTGCAAGGATGTCAACCAAAAGCTTCTCCGTGGCAACAACCTTCGGGTTGCCCCAAGGTTTTCCATCTAGAGAAAATTCGCAGAGATTGTGTGCCAGGTCCTCACGGAACAAGACCAGAATGTTCAGGGATTCGAAGAGGCGACGAAGGGAAGCGATTACGGTATCGGGGAAAGAATAGAGCCGTAAACAGTTGGAGCTGGCAATGGCCAAAAGAGCGAAGGAATTTGGAGCCGACTTGTTTTCGCGGATGAACTCTTTTCTGGGAACGAACCCAGATTCTGGACGAGAATTTAAGCTGGATGAGGTGTGCATTACGGCGCACGGAGGGCGCTGAATGGAAGGAAACAAGTCGGAGACTATGGAATAGGAGAAGGATCTGCCAGTGGGGTCGTCGCCCTTTGACGTCACGCTACACACGTGTGGGCCACATTGTGTCCACGTGCCGTGGTGCCTCTGTGGCAGTGCCACCGTATTAGTCATCATATACCTGATTGTTGATAATAATTGATAAAATGTCAGCGCAAAAACGGTCCGTCCCCGCCGAGAGCCATCGAGCAATCCAGTCTTCACCTTGGCGCATCGGTACATCCTATGCACTGGCCTTGGCCTATTCGTTGAGCCTCAGGAGTGATGTTCGACCCCAGCCATATGGCAATCCCGGGCCGCCCAGGGCTCCGGACCGCTCTGCCTTTGGCTTTCTAGCTTTAAAGATCTGTCTTGTTTGCTGCACCGTTCTTTATCGCTGCCCCAATCTGCTACACCACTTCACAATAAACAATGTCTACAGAACCCGCTAAATTGAATGTCTTGATGTGTGAGTGATTAGCATCCGTCGCAGAATCAACGCTAATGTTCAATTGATCACAGGTGGTACTGTAGGTTTCACATCTTAACCAGAGCTTCACCACTTTCTAAGGTATCCTACAGGGGGAGTACACCACAGGATGGACAGGTTCAGGCGCCTCTAAATCAGACAAAAAGGTATGTCGACGACTTCCAAGGTATCCACCCTGATCTAATTATGAACACCATAGATCGGAGTACGTTTTATTCAGGCCCTTTCCCTAGCTCTATGACTGACGTGACGGCAGGTCGTTGGACTCACCCTCTTCGATCTCCGCAGGCTGGGAAAGGTACTGTCCACAGTACTGTTCTTTTAACGGACTCGAATTTGATCATGTCCTCCCAGGTCAACAAATTGGGCATGGTCGGCGTGAATGGGGGGAAATTCCCTGCCATCCGAAAACACCTTGACGAAAATATTGGCGGCGTCTACAAAGACATGGATCTCTCGTTAGTAGACACCAATGTTATAAATGTCACGTTCTCAATCAACAGGGCACAGATTCGACGAATTCCCCGAACAAGGAAAAGTTGATCCAGAAGCTTGTGCGTCGAATTTTTCTGTGCTTATAACCGTCTAACTGGCCAATCCAGACAAGGTAGCAATCGACAAGATGTCTGCCGGAGATGCTGTTATCATCTTTACCCCTGATAGTAAGCTTTGTATTCCGCTCAAAAGACAATCAACTCACATTGTGGCTAGGCACTCATTTTGGTATTGCTCTCTATGCCATCGAACGTGGTATCCATGTCCTTGTTACGAAACCAGCAACCCAGCTACTCTCTCACCACAACGCTCTTATCGCTGCCGCAAAAAAACACAATGTAGTGTGCTTTGTTGAACATCACAAACGGTAAATCATACCCATTTTTTTTACCTATAATCCATCTTTATACTTTGTCTAGGTTCGACCCGGTCTATAGCGATGCCAAAGCTCGTGCCGCAACTTTAGGCGAATTCAACTTCTTCAACGCGTGGATGAGCCAGCCAAAAAGCCAACTCGAAACTTTCCGCGCCTGGGCCGGGAAGGACTCGGACATCAGGTACCAGGCTGCCTAGACATATTTATGACGGCAGCTAATCGTGGTCTACAAGTTACTATCTCTCCTCGCACCACATTGATATCTGTGCCTGGATTTTGCAAGATATCGCCTACCCTACTCGCGTTGTTGCGAGTGCAGCGACGGGGATCGCGACGAGCGAGCCATACAACTGTGTGCCACAAACCGAAGATACTATCACCCTCATGGTTGATTGGCAATCCATCAAAAGCCCGAAGCACCGAGGCACAGGTGTATACACAGCCAGCTGGACAGCCCCGCTGAAAGCCGGAGTGCATTCTGCGCAGCATTGGTATTATATGGGAGAGAAGGTTAGCTTGGCGAATAGCATGAACCTGCCAATATTAATACTCACCCCCTCTACACAGGGTGACATCAACGTTGACCAAGCCCATCGCGGGTACGATGTCACTGTAGACGATACAGGGAAGACTTGGTACAACCCATTCTAGTGCGAATCTTTTCATATCGAAACTGTCGCAATTGTTGATGGCATGATGTCCTACAGCATGAAATATTCCCCATCGGAGAGTGGCCACTTTGATGGTCAACGTGGTTATGGATACATCTCAATTGAGAAGTTCATCGACGCAGCGCGCAGTGTCAATGCGGGACTTTCCAAGCCCGCTGATTATGATACACACGGACTGCCCACCATCGCAAACACTGTCTTGACCACCGCAATTCTCAATGCTGGCCGTATAAGTTTGGACGAGAAGAGAGCTGTAGGGATCAAGAAAGTTGGAGAGCAATGGGTTCTGGAGTAACTTGGGGGTCATAAAACAGTCTTGAAGGATGTATCATTATCGTTGTATGTATAAATAGTGTGATCAAGACCACAATATTCAACACTGGGGTCTATCTATAAGTCGTCAACCAGAAAACGCCGAGTATCTGATGTAGGGAAATCTGATCGGGTTTCAAATGCCAATATATGTGTAGGTTGTGAGAGGTTGGGAGTTGCTGTCCAAAATACGTTCCTGAGAATCTTGAAGATGTTGCCCCTGTTGATGTAAAACGTCCACCCCCACAAGGTTGCATTTCGGCGTTAGAGTGGGAGCGAGTAGGTTGAAAGGTAATATCAAAGTGGTTGTCACTTATGCACATTTGTCTTGATTAACAAGCGGCTCGGGACGCCATCCATTACGATAGTGAAAATCAAGGATTTGTATTGTAAGACGAACGTGCGGACCGGACTGCAGGTGATTGACGAAGCCCTTCAGGCTTTTGAGACAGGTGGTTGTATGGGACGACAGCCGTGTAGGGAGGATATATGTGCAAAGCGAAGGAACAAAGGCAATAATGTGCAGGTGAATTGGAATGCCCCATATATAGAACGGATGGTAGGGCAATTGTGGCAGAGACCAGAAAAAGTATATGGAGACTGGCACAAAGTGTCAGATTGGTCGGCAAAGGGATTGAGACAAAAAAAGAAGTATATGATAATGTGAAGAATAAAGTATACTTTAAGAAAAATGAACAATGGTGGAGACTGTCGTCGGGGAGCTGAGTGATTGTGTTGAGGTGTATGATGGATGATTTGAGGGACAAGCGTCGGGAATGATGGTGTGGATGATGAATGCATAGAGAAACAAAAGGTGGGAATGAGTGTAAAGTCGTGGAAGTATATTGTGAACGACTAGAGAAAGTGAGGATATGATCGCGTGGGAGGTAAATATGACTTCCTCGAGAGAGGTTGAGGGAAGAAAGGAAGAAATGGACGGAGGTCAGGCAGATGAAAGAAAGCTGTCCGTATATTGTTACATCACCACCTAAAAAAGGGCGGCGACAAAACATTGTTCCTCCACCAAATTGATCTTTATCACCCTCGAATAGGTTGTACGCCTGCCATGATAGGATAGTGGTGCGGATGATCGATGGGAAATTGAAACAATTGCGAGGGAAAGTGATGCATGTTTGATTGAGTTGCAGAAACAGATGAGGATGTCGGTGTGTTGGTGTTACATTTTGCGGATTGCTGGGGCTTTTGGGATACTGACAAAGTTGACACTGGGGAAACCGGGATACAGATGACTGGACTGCTATGACACTAATGTAGCTCGCGGCGAGACATTGTTGATATTGTGGAGTGCCGGACGACCAAATGCCACAAAATCATGCGGAAGATATTGTTCCGGAGGGGACTCCACGCGGTGCTTGTTGAGCACAGGCTCAAACGAAGACGACATGTTCTCCTTGTCATCCGATGCGTACGAACCTGAGAATGGATCACTCGTGAACGAGGTTGTCGTTGGCGTCAGAGGCATGTCATCAGACATATCGGACACAGACGTTGAACAGCTCATTGGTGTACTTGCCGCCGAAGTAGAAGACCGTTTGGGCGTGATCGGCAAGGACGTAAACGTATGGCGGATGAAACGGCCGCCTTGCAGATAGTGCTGGACAACAAACGTGGCAGCTTTGGAATAAAACGCGTAGGAGTACTTCTTGACCAATGTCTCTGACAGATCATTGACATGCTTAGCCAAACGGTTATCAAGATGCTCGACGACCTCTAGGCATTCGTCGGTTTCTTCCCAAATGCGACGGGGTTTTCCGCACAAGAAACGGGCAAGAGTCAGTGCTGCCAAAGCGATGGATGAAGGGGTGTACTTGATGAACTCCCGGTAGAAGAGAGTAATCTCCATCAAAAATCGAGCCACATGTTGTACTTTGGGTTCTTCCATACAAGGGCCGCAACACATGAGTCTGAGCCATGCTTCGGCGGTTGGGTGGCCAAGCGTCCACTGAATGGTCGACAGAACATGACCCTCCATCTGGATGAAGGCAGACTCTTCGTACGTCTCGCGACATATCTGAGCGAGGTCTTGCACAGTGGGTACACGTTCCTTTGCATCCTCAAATTTGGCGGCGATCCACAATGCAGCGCAACCCACAAGTTGATAGTGCTTGATGTAGACAATGCGGCGGGAAACGTAGCGATCGACGATGTTGAGGGTGAGGTACAAGGTTTCAGGACGCAGGCGGAAGGTAAAGTGAATTTCAACGAGAAAGTCGACAAGACACGGCCGCATGTGCCATCTGATCTCGGGCTGTTGATCCATGGACTGGGTGGAAGACATTGTATAACGCTGATGGCATAATTGAGCAACGGAGGTAGAGGGGAGTGTGAGAGAAACGACTGACCTCCATGTCGTGCATGTAGTACTGTATTTCATCGCGATATTCCTCCTCGAGAAGGACACCTTCCCTGCGAAGGGCTAATATCTGCGCTTCGCGTTGGCGTTGCTGGAGAATGGCAGATTTTGCAGAGCGAGGTGTTCTTCTGGTGGGGCCATTTGAAGGTAGGAGGGGAGACTTGTGGGATTTAGACACGCCGTGGGGAGACGGACGTTTCTTGGGGTAGATGAGGGAGTTGCGCGAGTGTCTGATTGCGGCAGTAGAGAGGTCTTTCATGTCTGGATGAATCGGGTCGGACAATGTGTGATCGATTTAGGACTAGTACAAGAGGGGTGAGATGGGGATTTTTGCAAAATAGTGAAGGGCGGGGACAAGGGGACTTGTAGGACGAGAAAAAGAGATTGAGACTCACGGATGGCAGAGAAACTGCGATTCATGCGAGGGGGGTAAGGGGCTGGGGGAGGAGAAGGGGGTCGTCAGCGTCTATGGTCGTGAGCTGGAAGGAAAGAGAAGAAAGAGAGAGAAACTAAGAGGTCGAGGGCGACATTGACACCCAGGATGGGAACCACCACCACACCCCCGGCGGAATATAAAACTGCGATCCTAATGGGGACATCCGGAGAAGCCGAGGCGCCGGAGGGTCGCAATAGTCGTAACCATCGCATGGCCTCCTTTCGGCCACTTTCGGCCCATCATTCTCTCACAATCTGTCCCCCATCGATCCCCCCACACAGCTCCCGCTTTCTCATTGCCTTTTTGGGCACCCCCGGTCCGGCCCAACACGTTTTCCGTCCCACTCACCAGTGTTCGCAAATCCTGCTGCTGCCCTCTCGTCAGCCATCGTAACACGATATCCAACAAAACAACTCACAATCGAGGAAAGGACCGTCGGTTTTGAGATGTGGGAATAAACGAACAAACGAACGAACGAGAGAAAAAAGAGGGAAAACTAGGGAATATTAAACACGAATTACTTTGTCGATGTTGGTCGAGAACTGCAAATGAATGACTGGGGGTCAGGAGACGAGGCTGGCGATGTTCTATCTGCTAATCGCCACGAGCAAAAGCTATCGGGGTCGGGGTGCGCTCGAAGTGAACCGAGCGTGTCCGTGCAGGCTGCTGGAGAGCTTGAGGCTGTTAAACCCCTTGCTAAGCAAACTGGGACACCGAGCAAGTCGAGGGGAAGGAGAGAAGGTTGTGCTGTTTGAACAACACAAGTCTTTTCAAGGATGGTGGAGGGCGTGCAATGCGTTGGAAGCGTGGTCGCTTACTACTGTTCTAATAGCAGCATCCAGGCTCAGATAAATATTCAATCCCTGTTTTGATACGACCACACCACGTTTCTTGCCTGCAGGCAGAGAATGTCAAGATTCACCGGCCTAGCCGTCATCTTGGCCTATTATGTAATCCGAGATATTCTGCAAATGGGTTTACCAAACAAGGTGACCCCTCTCTCAAGATGTCCATCCAAGCATGTAATGAGATCCAATGCTCCTAAATTCCTACGTGCTGCCTTGTCCTCATCCTCTCCATGTCTCAACACTATAGCAGGCGTAAGACCTTATTTTCGTCACAACACTTTCCCAGCTAGCGCCGCACCTTGCGGGCAATCCCATCAGTCAGTGAGGGTCACCTACTGAAGCTTCTCATCGAACGATCATTCGGGAATCGTGATGGCTATAAGTAACGTATACCCCAGCATATAGGCTTTATCGTAGCTCGCTAGAACTCAATATACATACCTCATCCCGTCCATGAATCACGTCTGTCCAAGCAGTAATCTCTCAACCGCAAGGACCGTCGTTACTCCAGTAAGTATAACAGCGCCGCCGAGGATTCTGGTATATACCTTCGGCAGAGGTGTGAATTCTGCACGTCAGGTCGTGTACTCGTGGTTAATTATGGGCGTTCTTCCGGTGATATGAAAAGTATACAAATAATTCCGGAAAAGGTGGAAGACAACTATAATTTACATGGATAAACGTCAATTGTTGGCGCATTTATCGATCGCCGACCTGCATTTCGCTTCTTCGACAGGTACGCGTAACCACTGACCCAGAGGGAATGATCCCAGGCAATGTTGGCTTTCACCCCTCGGCCACACATCACGGTATTGGAGTATCCTTTTAGACCAGCGTTTCACAACGCTGCTATCTAGCCTCCATCAACTTCAGAGCTTACGTTTTTTTCTGGTCCCTAAATGCGAATAAGAAGGGCGGGCTCATTAACTAGCTGGGTTTCAAAGCCTTTTTACTAGAACCCTGAGCGCTGAGCATGGCATGTGCGTTTGATCATCCATCGACTTACTGCATGGGAATTAGATCATGATGTTGACTGTATGTACGTACGGTTCAGCGCGGTTCGATAAGAGTCACCCTTGCAGGTTCCGTAGCACGCTCAATGGTTCTTCTGTCTTATGTACATTGGAACTGCTCAACTAAAAGACTGGCGATAGTTAAACCGACTAGAGGTAGAGCCAAGACGTTCGACGATAAGATGGAACACATAAATATCAGCGATGGAACCTGAAAAATGGCCCGAAAGAGGGGTGCTCTGCGCCAAGCTGTTGGTTCTGATTAAGGAGCTCTCTGTCGTGAATGGACCAGTAGACTCTTGAGAGATCTTTGACATACGGGTAATTCTCCCACAGGTAAGGAATGCTTTTCTGTCTGATATCTCGTAGAGCGATCCATCCATTCATATTTCGATATCTTGATATGGTATTACCGAGTTTGTATTTTGAGACATGGGGGGTAATAGCATCACATAACCCATAAATTGCGAGATCTAGTCTAAAGCCAGCTCAAGGCTGTTGATGAGAGCAACCGAGCTCACTTCGTGCACGTGACAAAGTTGCGCCGACCGTGGACAGCCGTGGACCCCTAGGGGCTCTACATTTTGCTGGCGCACTTCTTGCAGCCGGAATCTGGAATAAATGTATCTTCCGTGCCTAATTATTGTTTCGGTTTTACATATAAGCACCGGCCGTTTCGGTGGAAAACTCCACATTATAAGTGTTTGAGTCATGAATATTCTAGCAACCACTGCCGATGGGACTGACACAGATGGTAGGACACCTTTGTATATCCTGCAGAAATTTGTGCCCTACTCACACATAGCTTATAAACAGCAATTCCAAACTCCCGCTACGGACTAGAGCCAAAGAAGATAGAGGAATGTCTCTCAACTAGCCCGCGGCTAATAATTTCAGCCATGTCGATCCCCCCCAAGTAGTACTTGTCAGTAAACTCCGTCCTGCACTTCCGCTGCCTTGATTTCTTTGATTACTTCAAATATGGATCCAAGTGCCACCCATCCAAAGCTTTCTCCACCAAACGACTTGCGCTCACTGACCGACAGCTCCCATGCTAACCATGACCTTTGCAGGGCTTCAACCAATGTCACATCATCATCACCTGCAAGCTCTTCCCTCACACCACGAACGAGGATGTCAGTTTGCTCTCGAAGTCTTCCCACCATGTCCTTGCGTTTGCGGGGTTGTGAGCTTTTTTGCGCAATGGTGCCAACTACGGCTTCTTCTTCTGTCAAGGAGTAAAACCGCGCGCGCGAGAGTGTATTGGTAGCGCATATGGCCTGTAGTTCCGAAACGTATCGACGATAAATCTGCTGGACGTCTGCGAACATGCCCTCCGCTGGGCTCTCATAGTCATGTATGAATTGATAAACGTGGTCTCTAACCGCTTCCTGCATGGGATCTTCATCCTCGTTGATTGATTTCAACTTCTCGAAAGCATCTGCTAACACGCCATCCACTGGTTCATCATCCGTTTGCTTCCTTCGTCGTGTTGGCGTCTTGTGATGTGGTATTTTTGGAAGATTTATGTCCCGAAAGAGGCGTCCGATGGCTCGTGAACTGACGTAGTACTCAGCGGAATCTTGATTCGCGGTTTCTGGAGCATTCCAATCCGGCCTTTCTTTGAAACGTAACTTTGGGATATTTGCCAACTTCACGGGTTGTCCTGATTTGGGATAATCCACGGCATCGCTGTGCAAATTCGACAGTCGTAGACAGCTCTGGTCCAAGATTCCTTTGGGGCTTTGATCAGCTATTATCAGCCAATTAATTGCAATTATCCCGACAACCTGGAAACGACATAATGAGCCTTCAAAAAGACATCATGATAAAAGGCAAACAAACATCACTATTGATATACTCCATGACAAATTCAGCAACATCTTTCATGGTGCTTGGGTGATCTATTCGCTTCTTGGGAGCTGGGCTATACTCGGCAGGGGGATGGGTGCGTTGAGGCCTGAAATCTGGAAGTTTGTCTAAGGGTATGAGATTGTAAACGTCCCCGTCCAAGTCACCCCCCCCAAGGCAGGAGGGTAGAGGTCGATTGCCTGTGAGGCATTTTATGTCATGCATAAACCTTTAAAAAATAATAGATAGATGCCTTACCAACCACACTGAAGACGACTGTATTTGGGAGAGGCTCCTTCGAGAAACAGGAGCCCGTTGGCGGACGGCCAATAGCATGAACGATCTGAACATCGCCAGGGTGAATGGTCGGTGACCGAGAAATTAAGATAGGCCCTTCAAGATATATATTTCCACCATCGACAGGTTTGACACACGCGAATATCTCCCCTTCCTTCAGAAGTTTGTGGATATCGGCCACACCCACAAGTGTATGTGCGTCGGGAATCGGTATACGTGCGTTATTCTTCAATAGTCGCAGAACATGAAAAATAGCAAATTCGAGCATTCTTTGATAAAAAGCACTCCCATACAAGTTATCGACTCCGATCTTTTCTAAACCAAGCATGACGGAGGTGAGCCGGTAAGATGTGCCAAGTCCATTGCTCTCAAGCATTCTTGCGGCTCGAGCTAGAGATTCTGTTGCACTTTGTGTTTCTTCAACAGCTCTGTCCTGGTAGAATTTAAAAACTTCATAAGGAACCCCGAGATCTTCGAGTATCATAATCAAAGGACGGTTTAAGAAATAACCACCTGGACGATCGAAAGATCGAGCAATCTCGATTTCTCGGGACTCTGGAGCCTCGAACTTGATCATAGAGCTCCTAAGACAGATCGCACGGCCTCGGAGACGGTGATCGACGGACAGCATACCCTTCGACCCCATGAAGCGAATCTGGAAGGCCCTAGGGTGGGCTCGCTTGTGGCGGGTAGAGTGACGCTTCGTCCTGAGCTCCTGTGAAATCTCAATAGCGAGTTCCAATGACATTGTGCCAACCCCGTCAGTGAAACAGTATTTTTTGGAATTATCATAGATATCAGGCAGAGGGAATATTTCCTCAACTGCGACACTGACGGAAGCGTCCGTAGCCGTAAAAGCTTGTGCAAGTCGTGCGGCATATCTTGCTGGATAGTATACAAGTTCAGGATCAAATTCCAATCGATCAAAAGACCCTATGCTTTTGATTATTGCGGGCGCATTAACATATCCATGTTTGGTGTTCCGGAATGGCTTGACAAACCTGAGCAAGTATAAGGCTCGTAACAAGATAAATAAAGCACATGCTTACCAGACTGAATGCTCTTTCAGAGCAGATTGGGAATATGCAAGAAACCGGAAGCTCCTACGAGCTATTATTAACCCGTTCAATAATAAATCACCAACGCGGGAACGAATAAAAGCTGGTCCGTCCATTTCACGGTCAAATCGATATCGTAACCGATCCTCTTCCAGGAAGGTGACTCGTATAAACGAGTCATGATCGGTAGGATTGTATTGTCGAATAACCCGGTTAGAGCGCTCAAGGAAAGGTCCTTCGAAAAACATGGTTGTTGGCGTCACAATGATATGTAGGGCTTCAAACAAACTTCCGTCGGTGGGCTGTAAGATGTAGGCATTTCCTACTGCTTTAAAATCTCGCTCAGCAAGGTCAAAGCACTGTTCAATATTTTTCTCCTCCATTTCATCAGGACTCCAGTAGAACTGTGCTGCGCGGGTGCCGAAGTGACGAAGCATCAATGCGGTGTGTTGTTTGCCTTGTGTTTGCACAAGTCTTTGAATTTTGGGCATTAAGCAAAGTATTTCCTGTGTATTGACATACATGTTCCGAAGAAGGCCCTCCAGCTGGAATGAAACACACCAGTTGAGCTTTCTAAGATATCCATCATACTCGCGTAGTGCTGAAACAGAAAAAAGGCCTCGGCGCTCGGCGGTTAATTCCCAGTTACCGATATCGTGGAGTTGAGCAATTTTACTCAAGCGACAAAACTTTACTATGTCGAGCTGGGAATCACAGATGAGACGCATAGCAAGAGACGTGTACGGGGCGACTCGAGCATGGTTTGCAATGGGGAGGGCAGATAATCGCTGACGGGAGTTAGGTGGGGGCATTTCTCGCTCGAAAGATGGAGGTGTATCCAAAGACAAAAATATTATGTGCTCCTCTGATAGGTATGTGTGCGTAGATATGGAGTTGATCTGAGAAAATCGTATGGCAATGATAAAGGTATGGGGGGGTTGGGTAATTTTGAGACGGAGCTCCCGCCGATCATCGTCAAATGAGAGATGACATAGCTGAGGGAAAGTCTCTTCCCATTCGATGGAAAAGACAGAATCTCGACATTCTTGTCCAAACTGGATCGTCTTGATTGAGACGGTTTCTGGCCGGAGTGCCTGTTTCCTTTTTTCTTTCTCTTCCATCGCTTTGGGGTCGACATAAGGATGTCGTCGGATGCTTTCTAGGACGTCGGGTCGGGCAGGGCGCCTACTTTTTGCAAACCTGACCCGCCGTTGCCCAATATTGCATGACGTTGGGACGGATAAAAGATCTCCATACTCTCCGAGGAAGTAGTTGCCAACTTCTTCTGTAGGTAGTGTGAGTGCCCCTTTGCCACTGTGGGGGCGCCCACCCCTATTGTCTTTGAAAAGTTGAACATGGAAGTTCATCAAAGGCAATGGAGATAATCGCGCATAACGAGAGCTATGTAGAATGACGGCAAGATGGGCTTTGACTTCATAGAACGACGTTGAGTAGTCTATATTGTGCATGAAGATCTCCATTGCTGTGGACGTGTGCTCTATGGATGCTGGGGCTTGTTAGCCGGCCTGTTGGTGGGCAGGTATTACAAACCGTAGCGTTAAGAAGACTCCTAAATGGGAGGGGCATTGTAAACAGCATTGCGGGGTTTAAAGTATGGCGTCTAACTCGAAGGTATCCTATAGATGGTTCTGGGAGTGTGGGATCATCCTGTAAGTTGGGTATTAATCTCCTCACTCAGGAGTGATATCCGGCCCGCGTGATCTCATACGTATGGACCAAAGCATAAAACCAGTAGGGCGCCAGGCCGCAGCACTCACCGCGGCCTACTATGTTTGCTTGTTTGGATGATGGAATCGACAAAAGTTGGCTCGTGGAAAAGGCTCAAAGAATGACAACAACTGTTTATACTTAGTACACAATTTAATCAAGTTGTGTTCGCCAAATTTTGAGACTTCCTATACGCCATAAAGTAGTGGGAAATATTGGAACATCTTCTCGTGGGTTGTGGGTATATAAGGTGAATTGAAACCGGAGCGCTGGGTGACACTGGGGATACTTGCTAGGCCTTGACCCTCGGAAATCAGATACGTCGTCGCACTAAGCAGAAACCAAAAAGGCTGTGTCGTGTAGATTGTTATATCTAGCGTCTATTGAGATGTTGTATCTTTTCAAAAGTAGCCGCAGCTTACACTAGTGTTGAATGGACCCGGGAAGTATTTGTTTTATCTCTCGTCGACCAATCTTCAGTTTGTCTTCGATGACAGCCTGCAGATGATAAAAATGCTGAATTTAAAAAATATGGCATGACAGTAAGGCAGAGGCGCACTACATCGGTTATGTGCTGATTGCGTTCGAATTCGCCGCGAATCCAAGCTATAGTTTCTCGCCTTGTTGGGGGGTCTTGTATAGCTATACGAAGCATGGGGTCAGTGGTATGTAAATGAAATAGTAATAACTAGAACAATGTATACATCTTGAAGCACGGATGGCATAGCGATAGAGGTGGAATACCTGCTGCTTGAGAATAAAGTGCTTGAGTGTGAAATTAACTGTTGGAAGCATAAGCCAAAATGTGAATTGCCATTTGCGTTTCAAGTCCCGCCGTGAAGTTGGTAATTCTCAATACACCTTTACTCCTGCATCCCTCAGTCCTTGCAGCATAACTCGCTGAAAACAACCCCACCGTTCGATTATGGCAACACCTGGAATTGAACTCATACCAGATAGTACTTCTGCCAACCAGGTCTTGACTGGTGGCAGTGTGGATGAAGCCAGTCAAACTGAGCTACGAGATCACCAAAAATCCCCCTCTCTGCCTCGTCCTATGAGGATCTACACCCGCCCCCAAATTCTCTTTTTGCATAGGTCCCCTCTCGTTCATGTCCCTCATAACATGCCAGAGTTGAAAGAGTGGTTTGGGTATGATAAGTTTT
Source organism: Clitocybe nebularis (assembly GCA_900068955.1). Lineage (NCBI taxonomy): Eukaryota > Fungi > Basidiomycota > Agaricomycetes > Agaricales > Clitocybaceae > Clitocybe > Clitocybe nebularis. The sequence goes on along the minus strand of CEMJ01390992.1, from coordinate 106,879 downwards.
AGAGTCCTCAACGCCAAAATTCTTACACCAATAATTATATTCTAGAAGTGAAGCCGAACAAACCAACTCGAAGAAAGATGCGGAACCTTCCACGCCTAGCAGCGCGAGAGATCGACGGTAAGTAAGGCTCTATCCCCCATCGAACATTCGTACCGACTCCACATGTCATGAAATAGATTCAGGCGTGACCCAGAAGACGGTATGTGATAGTAGTTATACTTTCCAATGTCTCCAATGGTCTTTTTTTGATGTATATTTGTCAAGATACTCCCTCAAGACCTACTTTTCGGTCTACTCTGTCTCAGCCGTCGCAGATGGGAAATTTCAAACACCAGTCTCTACGTCCCAGTGATCGTGACAGAGAACGGGACCGGGAAAGAGACGGGGAGAAAGATCGACAAAGAGACATTAGAGACAAGGAAGGGCAGGAAAAACTGCGACATGTAGGTGTAGGACATTCAACGTCAAGTCACCGCTCATTTGTATAACAGCTGTCGGACAAGTATGACCGCGAGAGGAACAAGGAAAGGGACGCAGCGCCCCATCTTCCTGCTGGCTCCACGAGCCGTGTAGGCCCACAATCCCAAGTATCTGCAACTTCCTCTCGGCGGGCTGAAACGAGGGAATCCACCAAGAAAAAGGCCGGTGAAGCTAGTGAAGATTGGAGAAGAGGTGAATATTTTCTTCCTGTCAGGGCCACTCATTAATACTGCGAACTCAAGGGGCTGAAGCCCGCTCTACTCGAGACGAGAGTGAGTATATCTCCTACTTCATGCGGTGGTAGTCGCTGATGGTAATCGTTGATTTTATCATCCAGAGTCGGACGGCGGCCGTAAGGATCGGGATGACCGTGAGCGGCCTAGGTCCCGTGTTCGTGACACTTCGAGGTCTCGTCGAGATCCCTCCAATTCCCGACGGGATCGTGAACGAGATGACTTTCGACGTGACAAAGATCGTGACCTGGACCGAGATAGTGAACTCGAAGACCCTCGACGATGGAGGGACGATGGTAAACGCGAGGAGAGGATGGCTGCCAGGCGAGGTGAAAGAAATTCAGACCAGCTTCGCGATCGGGAACGACCACGGGAAAGAGACCCTGCGTGGGACACTTCTGGTGGTCGTCACTGGATGGTTGTCGAAGAACGTGACAGTCGTTCTAAGCGTACCGCAGGACGTGAGCGAAAAGGTGGTCTGGTGGCAGATGACGGGAAAGATCGGGAAAGAGAACGAGACAAAGAGAAGGAACCAGCATGGATGGACACCTATATTCCTGACTTCACAAGCGGAGGTATCCTGGGTGGTAAAGGTGCAGAAGGGGAGCTTGACGGCATACAGGCATGGAAGAAAGGATTGAAAGAGAAAGAATTGAAAGACAAGAATCTAACAATGGCGAAAGGGAGTAATGGAGAGGCCAACCAGTCAACCAACTTAGAGAAACCTGCAACCAATTCGCCGCTCGATGAAATTCAGCTATTCAGGTTAATGATGAAACGGGAGGAAGAGAAAAAGAAGGGCGACAGTCTTGATGGGGGTCTCTCCAAGGTCCCGGAAGGAAGTGCACCAACCGGAGAGAAATCCGTCACCAGTTCGACAGTATCTCGAACCCTGCAAACCGTCTCGAACGGTATGTTTGATTTAGTATACAGAATATCTTCCCCAGCTCATATAGTGCTATTAGACAATTCTTTAGAGAATGCGGCCCCTACACCAACGGAACATCATAACAATCTTCCGAATCCATCTAATTATATTCAACCGTCGGGTGACTCCGTTGCTCATTCAATGCGTTCCTTTATCGAATCGAAAGATTCTTCTATTGTGCTAAATTCTGCCGGGAGTCATCTATTAGAGCAGTCTGTGGGGACATCTAAGACTCCTCCGACTTCCGGCGCGATTTCGAACCATAGTTCTAGAGACACCGACAGGTCCTCCCCTGATCCCACATCCCTTCAATTTAATCCTCCTCCAGGCTCACGCCTTCTTGCCTTTGCTCGCGCACCTTCGGGTAGGCCTCAGCCGATGTCGAACACTCCAGACGTTGGCCCAAACGGTAGGCTCGGTGTCATCTAATATATGAATTAGATGCTCACAAGATCTCTTTAGGGGCTTTCCAAAACGCGCGAACACCACCGCAGCCAGAGACAACTTTTCAAGAAGCTCCTAAATCTGACGGTCTTCGGTCCCTACCAGGACCAGGATTTTCACCTTTTGAGGATCAAACCCGTGCTTCATTCGGGTTGGATGAGCGCCGGGATTTAGGAAGTTTTGCAAATTCTAATGCACTCCATAGGGGGTCTGCAGAGCGTTTATCTTTCACTCAAACAACTGAACACGGTCCCTTCCATGAATCACCCCCGTCTTTGGAAAATGGCGCTGGATATTCGGCTAATAAAGGCAGTCGATTTGCAAAGTTTTTTGATGGCAAAACCAGGGAAAATGCTCCTCACAATTTAAAACTCCAACCTCCGGCTGGATACTTGTCACCTTCGCCTAACCTGGCTCAAAGGCAAGATAACAGTGGCATCAGTAGTTCGCATGGAAGCCCAGGCGATCATCGAGCTATGGACGATATATATGCTATGCTCAATAGTTCAACGCAGGTAAGCATCTATTGGGCCTCTGATGCCGGCGTCTTGTTCATCGGTCACGTATAGGGTCATAGAGGGACGTCACCGAATACGGCTCCTCTGTCTAACAATCTGCCTTATGGGCAACAAGCACTACTCCAACAGCAGCAACACCTACATCAGCAACATCAGCAACAAATACATGGGGGTCGCCTTGAACCCCTCTACGAGAGCCGACTTGATGATCGAAATTTCATGCCCGATGGCATGGTGCCAGGCCTTCGGTCAGCCCCTCCTCCACGGAACCGCGAAAACATGGGGATGTATCCTGAGGCGCCGGATGATTCCATGCACTTCAATGTTCAGCGGATTCCTCAACAACAGCGTAGCCTCGACCAAGTGTATGGTGGTCCTCCATTGTCGATGTACGTCCAACAAGCTGGTCGCAACACTGGTATACCTATGCAACACCCTAATTTCCGAGGAGCTCCATCACCTATTTCCAATCAACAGAATTCTGTTCAGACCCTCCAACAACAACGCCTACCTCCCGGCCTGGCTAACCTTGGTGGTAGGCCACCTCACGAACCATCACAATTTTTAGGGATGCCGGGGATGCCATCCCCTGGGCTACATGGTGTTCTACATTTGAATGGCCCAACCCAGCAGCCCTTCAACAATTTCGCCCCAGGAAATAATGTGGGATATGGCGGAGGACCACATCTGCGTGGCCCACCCCAACTTCAGAACCCTGCCACTCACCATCATATGGGAGGCCTGGGACACCCAAGCAATATGGATATGCGTGCAGCTAATCTAGCTCAACTTATCGGGCCTGGGGGCGGTGGTGCCCGAGGAAACGGTGGTTTCTCCGGACAACAAGCTCCACAAATGCAAGGGCCCATTGCGATGCGGCAGCAACAGCAACAATTACCCCCCCACATTATTTCACATCTCCCTCCCCACCCCCACCTCCAGCAAGGCCTCTCTGGACCAAACAATCAGCCTCATGACTTAATGGCACTCCTAATGGGTGGGTCTCACAGGGAATGAGAATTCGCACAAGTAGGCTATCTGTCCAGCTTGAATAATTCGCCTGGTCGTCTTCGGACTCCCCTCGCCTCAAAGCTTCATCCCCATAACGTTCATTAACATACCTCGATCCTATACAACAGTGCTCGCATTTTTTCTGATTCTATAATTTGTTTTTCTTGTACTTCAGAATTCCTGGCTCAGATTTAATACATTCTCGTACATGGCTTTGCTTCCGTGTGGCATTTTCCCTTCCAACCAGATCGGATCCCTCTCATCTCAATTACATCGAAGCAGAGGTCCGGATGAAACGAACCTGTCACCCATTCTCGTGAGTTCGTTGATATCTAGTACGCTAACAGACTGTCCCAACGTCTCGATATCCCATTGATGCGCCAATGACGAGGATGTAAACATTTAACTGGTGAAGTGGGGTCCATGAGTCCCTCAAAGAAAGAATCGCCCTCATTCACGACCGGACGATAGGATGTATGCTTGGAGATCTCCCTAAGATAAATGGCGCCTAGCCAGACAATGCCAGATCCCCAGAGGATGCAACAATACGATGCAGAACTCGTGAGAGGACTAGACGATACACTTTCCCCCGCCGTGCTTACAGAAGAATTCCCAATCTATCCTAGACCAACGAGATGGATTCAAAGTCACCTGGACTCAAAATACTCTCGCCCCTGCTGTTAAAACAGTAGCCCCTGCTTGTCCGATCACACGATCTTACACTCCAAAGGGCGTGAACATGAATTAATTCTATGGCTATGTTCTTCATTGCGGTGCACCTGAAGAAAATGAGATGATGTTGATAAATTACTAAAACTACTCGAAGGATTCCCTATTCATAGCCTTGACCAAAATGTTGAGGAGTCATGCTTAAGGAACACACTGAAAGCACTTCAACACTGTATATATAGTACTCAGGATCGAGCGTTCACTTCAGCCGAAATCGTTTTGGGTTAAAAAACATGAATCGATCAATGGTAACGATTCATAGTACTTGTAATGAGTTACGGCAGGATACTGGATTAACGTTTATTGCTTGAGCCTGAATACAAGTGGTAGCGGGCTATGTTGCCTTCCAGTCCCACCAGCTTTACTCATAGGACGCTGGGGCCCAGAATCTCTCCCTATAACCGAGTGACCTTGACCGGGGGTTACGTTTGGTTACGAAGGACTACCAGAAAAGATCAGCGTATGCATGAAGAACCAGCTGTCTATCTGCTTACTCAAGATCACCGAATCACCCCTGGTTGAACAATTATTCATAAAACAAAAGTATAAAGCATGCAGCTGGAACATACCGCAGGAACATTTTGCTAATGAACCGATCTTTATTTACGGGTTTCTTGTTTTTTCCTTTGGGAACCTCCGTCCACATCTAAGGCTATGGGGTCAGATTATTTGGCGCGATTAGGTAGCGACTCTCAAACGTACCTCTTTCACATTCTCAAGTACCTATGTTAAGTGTCAATATTGTTGAAGAATATTGCGGAAAAGAACTCGCCATATTACTGTGCCGATCGAATGCCTTGACACGAGCAAGGAGTTTTTTGTTATTGCGGAGGGAGATGAGAACTTGAGCATGGTTTCGAACAGCTTGTTGCAGAACTGATAGTGGGCCCTGAGAAATTTCGTGCTCCTCTAGCTGGCGCAATTGAGCTTCGTCGAGTTCTGACTTTGGAACATGAACATATTGGCTGAGAAAACAGAGGTGAAGGAAGGAAAGATTAGAATCGAACGGTTACCCACCTCATCTTGGCTGTCGGACTCCAAGTTTGAATCGGTTATTTGGTCAGACCAAATAAAAACTTTTGATTTGGGACGCCGAGACTCGATCCTTGATTCCATTCCTCTAGAAATTCGTTATGGGTCGTCTCAGACAAAAAGGCAAGGCAGGAGCAGCAAAGGCATATGTCACACGTTCTTCCGCTATAAAAAAGCTACAATGCTCGTTGGCAGACTTCCGTCGTCTCTGCATTCTCAAGGGTGTGTGTTAGTCTGTATCAGAGCTCTTACCATTCTGATAAGCAGCGACAGGTATCTTTCCGCGCGAGCCTCGTAGTCGGAAAAAAGCAAACAAGGGATCATCGGCTCCAACCTCGTTTTATTACGCTAAAGACATTGCTTATCTTGCCCATGAGCCTGTTCTCAAGAAGCTTCGAGAACATAAAGCCTTCGCGAAAAAGCTTTCTCGTGCGTTAGGTCGCGGTGAATGGAATAGTGCGAAATCTCTGGAAGATAACAAGCCCGTTTATCGCCTTGACCATATTATCAAGGAGAGGTGAGTAAATATACGCTATCCTTCCTAATACTTTCTTACTTTTCCAGATATCCAACTTTTGTTGATGCCGTGCGAGATATTGATGACGCATTATGCATGATATTTTTATTTGCATCACTCCCCTCCAATTCACGACTACCGCCTGAGCTCATCGAAAACTGCTCGCGCCTTTCTTCCGAATGGCAGCTTTACGTTATGCACTCACGATCGTTACGAAAATCATTTTTATCTATCAAGGGCATATATTACCAAGCGGAGGTTATGGATCAGAATGTAACATGGCTTGTGCCCTATCAATTTACCCAAAATGTATGTACATACGGATTCGAAAGACGTTCCTTCCTAATTGTGACCTAGATCCCAGCAGATGTCGATGTCCGTGTCATGTTGACGTTTCTAGAGCTATATCAAACTTTACTTGGATTTGTGTTCTTCAAACTCTATACGGATGCTGGACTGACGTATCCTCCTCCACTGGATACCAAAAAGGATGAAAATGGCGCGGGCGTCGGTGCGTTTAGCCTCCAGGATAGTACAAATCGGACAGCGGATCCGGTTGCTACCAAAGCGAAACCAGGCAAGACCGCGGTCCTCAAAGTTTCAGGCAAGGATGTGCGACAAACAATAAAATTTATCGGTATCTCTGCCGATGCCGACAATGGGGATGTAGAAATGTTGAACCCTGAATCGACGGTAGATGAGGTTGATGAAGAATTTGTAGCTCATCCTTCGACTTCTGATACCCAAGATTTAGCTTCCCTGCCGACGCTCAAATCAATATCGGCACTCCCGCAATCACTATCCACCACCCTTTTCTCGCCGTTCACGTTTTACCTCTCGCGTGAAACCTCGAGACCCATCTTTGAATTTATAGTGCGTTCCTTTGGTGGACGAATAGGTTGGCCCGCCTCGTCTGGAAGTGGATCCCCGTTTGACGAATCGGATGGGTCAATAACGCATGTTATTATCGATCGACCTGTTGTGGGACAGAAGGATGAGACGGCCGAAGAACGAGAGCGCCGACTCAGAAGAAAGTACGTGCAGCCCCAGTGGGTTGTTGATTGTGTCAATGCGGGGAAAATTCTGCTTGAAGAACCCTATTATCAAGGAAAAACCCTTCCTCCTCACCTCAGTCCTTTTGGCGAATACGGGTCTTACGACCCAGGTTTGGGACTAACGGGGGAGAATGTTGCTGTGCAAGAAGCAGGAAAGGACCCAATTTCCGACGCTGAGTCAGACGACATGTCAGACGAAGAAGAGGAAGCCACCCCTGAATCCATAGCTGTAGCGGCACCCGAAGACGCGGCCGCATTAAGAGCCGCCGAGCTGGAAGCAGAGGCTGCAGGTGTAGATCATGGAACATTCGAAAAGGAGGTCAACAAACTACGAAAGAAATCGAAGATGAAGGCGGGAGACGCGGCCACCGAGGATGGCGAAAAGGACATGAACAAGATGATGATGAGCAACAAGCAAAAGAAACTGTATGAAAAGATGAAATACAGTGAGAGAAAACGGGATAATGAGGTGAGGGCTTCTGGTTTGGCGTATATGAAATTTCTCATCTTGACTTTCCAGCGAGCCACCCTGGAAGCTAAGAGACAGGCGATCCAAAAGCGGAAGAAAAAGGACTTGCAAAGCTAATGTTGAAATGTACCTATGATCTAGGGTTATAGGATACATCGTTAAAAGTATATCACGCCACATCATATTGAAGCCACTTGGGCTGCAAGTGATAACACCTGCCGCATCGTGCAAATGTACCTTTTCTATTCGTTGAGGGGATAAACGTTAAGCTTGAAAATGTAATGGCCATCGGGGGAAAATCCATCACATCCAGTTTTCTCTGTAAACTTACGGGTCCCGTAAAAATGGACATCTTATTCTCCAGTAAAGGAGGATCATTGCTGGTAGTCCTGTGGTGGATCGATGCTACTTGCACTCACCTGGACGGTGGTAAATATTAGCCAATAATAGATGGTTCTTCCAAGGCTGGGAGGGAGATAAAACGAAACCCCCAAAAACGGAAGTATCAAAGCCATGATTAGCTGTATGTTAGAATCAATACAATAATACATAAATACGAAACCCAGAGCGTGTCAGAAACATAAAGAAAATCAGGGAACGAACTTGGGCTGTGGAGGGCTCGCCCATTGGACGTCTCCTGAAAGCTGCTGTCCTTCCGATCCTTTCTTTACATCATCGTGTGCTTCGTTTTTACTTCCGAGCCCTGGCAGGGCAACCTTCCATGTTCCCCGGGCGGCCAGTATACGATGCACTTGATGTTGGATGAGCTCATGGAGTTTTGGGACATTGGCTAGTTTCGCACGGCTTCCCATAAGCGACGTCGTTACAAGGTCCAGGGTAAAGTCTGGGGGTATACTGATAGTAAGTACAGGAGCAACTGAGGTTGGCGAAGGGGGAGTAATGTTGACCTGAAATCGAGCAAAGTTTGAGCAAGCCATATTGACGAGATTCTTAGGGCTTACGATAGATTTAAATTGTGAGAGAGAAATTGTTAGCGAAACAGGAAGACGTGCAAAGGACGTCATGGGATAATTAAAGAGGTACGAGGTTGAAAGGGAAAGCGACAGCGTGTCTGTATAGGTCGTGTCGAAAGCAATATCCTAAATCCCAAGCTATAAGCATTCTAGAGCAATATCAATCCAACGGATAGCTCTCACTGTGTGATTTTTCGAAGACTTGTCCAGGTTCAGGCAGGCGTTGTGTAGGCGCGGTGCGGAGTCACCAAGATCGACAGAGTGAATTTTGATATGGTCCTAACAGGGTGATTAATATAAGATATCGTCGCGTGGTAGCAACGCGTACAAGAAACCCAGGAGGTCGTATTTTGTTTGCATAGTCTTCTATTCGTTTTCGCGCGATTTCGTCACCCTCAGGCCCTGGCAGGTCATCTCTCAGTTTTGAGCGATAGACATCAACGACCTGATCGCAAATCGGGCGTTTGAATGACTAGGGAGAGGGAGAAGCAATACGATGGTCACCTGCTGCAACAGGGCATTGAACCATTTCGCGGATTCTGGAGCCGAGTCCGGTGAGACAGCCTGGTCAACGGGTTGGGGGGATACTACGGTTCGTTTGCGGGAAGTGGGACTGGTATCCGGCCGGGGTTGGTAAGAAGAAGTGTCGAAAGGGTCTTGGGTTGAATCAAGGAATAAATATTTAAGAACGAGGCCGAGGAGGAGAAGGACAGAGAGCTGGCCGAGGACGAGGCCCTGGGTGAACGTTGGCTGGAGGGAAAAAATGTAGTTTGCGGACATGGTGGACGGGGCTGGCCAGTGGTTGCGACCCAAAAGTCATGGTGAGAGGCTGACACGTGATAACGATCCCACCAATGGCGTCTCTTCCGTCCACCGCCATCGTCTCCTGGCCCTCCGCTCCCCTCACAAAATCGTTGGTCCAAAAGGCTCTCCAGGCCATCGCCATACAACAATCATCAACGAGACCCCCATCCATCCAGAGCCATAAACTTGTCCAGTGGTCGTCCTACGATGAAATCGACCATGAGCTAGCACACCTCCACCGCCGGAATGTCCTTTCCTCTAGCTATACATTCCGCAAAGCTCTGATTCGCAAACATTTCCTCTCTCGATGTATTCTCTCATACGTCACGAAACACGAAACCTCCCTCCTCAAGAATGCAACCCCCAGAACTTTTGAAATCGAAATATCCTTCGCTGATGAACTCGACGAGATGTGGGCCGATGACCTCTGGGATCTCGGAAAAGAGCTTGAGGACGTGCGATCTTGGTGGATTTTAAAACCGTCAGTCGATGCCGAGGTGGGGGCTATTACTCTTGTTTTGATCACATCTACAGGGGAATGGCAGATCGGGGAATGGGCATCAGGCTTTTCAATAGCAAAAAAACCCTTCAGGAAATCTTTGAAGAATTCGATGACACCGACGACGATCATTCTAGCGACGATGGAGGGACCGCAGTTGTAACTTCTCAGTTACGCCACTTTGTTATCCAAGTAAAAACTTGACATCTCCCTCCGAGCCTCACCCTCATATTGTGCCTCTGGCTCGTAGGAGTACATATCCAATCCTTTGCTACTGGATCCATCAGATGTCACAATGGTGGGTATCCAGAAACCCATCACTCCACAGGGATACAAGGTCGGCCTGTTCGTTGCTATAGAGGACTTTTCAACCTAACTAATGGACAGTTTCATCTTCGGTCGTATTGTGTCTCATCTGGTGCCTTGCAATTGTACCTGTATGATCGTATCTTGGCTCTATTCTCCGCTGTTCCATATACAGAGCCATTAGAGAACGGGAACAGGCTTGACTTGGCACCTCATCTAACAAATACATCACTTCAAGTCCACAATGGTGAGGACAGCGTTCGTTTATTAGAGGAGTTAATCGGCTGTCGCATCATGTCCCATGAAACCGGCCTGGAATTGACAACAATCGACGTTACCGGCATCAAACGACAAATGGTCGACATCTTGGCAGAAACTTTCAAGGCTGCATTGGAGAATCCCATACATTTCCAGGTATGTTTTACTCCAGAAACTAGCCATCCCCCCTTATTCATTCTTACCAGCCCATGCCTAACGCGTTCGAACTTTACGGCATTGACTTTTTGGTTGAACACATACCGTCTCCTTTTCCGGGAACACTGTCGTATCAAGTGAAGCTATTGGAGATCAACGCGGAACCCGCTATTGAACTGACGGGCCCACGATTGTCCTGGATTCTGGAGGACCTTTTTATTTCGATAGCCAAGGTTTGTGTGAAGCCTTTTCTCTCCGAGGAACAACCAGATGAGGTGAACAAAGAATGGCACTTGGGGGACACTCACTTCAACCTGATTAAATGCCTTGGGGAAGAAGTGAGGGGAAGCGGGACTTAAAATGTAATCTCTAATGTCCAATACGATTTCCCAAAGGTCGAGGGTGACTAGTACACCCTTGACTTATATCATATCAACCTCATCCACCGTTGTTCCAGCGGGGGGCTACGAAACTACGCACTATAGTCAAGCACTAGCATAGCTGTCCTGGCCGTTACCAGAGGCTTCGATAAGTGTTGGCAACGTTTAAAACGGGTGGTATTATAAGTTTATATCCCAAGTTCATCCAACCATCTTTCGATTTCAATACAGGCGCCTTCACCTTGCACACCAGTGAGGGTGATTGTATCAACTCCGGGATCTCTAGCCAGTCTGTTCGATTGTCGTAAGGTTTTCATTTCCTCGGAAGACGCCATGATCGCAACCGGAAATTTTGGCTCAAAATCAAACTCTGGAAGCTTGTCGGGGAGTTGAGTTTCCGGAACGGAAGAGTTTGAGACGGGCGGAGAGATCAAGACGAGGCCACAGGCAGGATGAGAGGATATATAGGTTTGTGCAATCAGGCATGCTGACGATTTGGCGAATACAACCGGCGGAAAGGGTATTGCAGACAAACGGATTGCACCCCTGAGTTCTGTGCACATGGAGAGGTGAACATCCACAGTTTAATAAAAACTTGAAGGGGGGACAAACCAGCCTCAAAATGATGCATTATCTGAGTCGAATCAGAAATGGGGACTTCGGGGAGGGAGAGATCCGCTTGTAGGCATGTATATCCCTTTTCAGACAACACGGAAGTGAGAGTTGTTATCCTGGAGGGTTCATGGTTTACGTGTCGCAGTATTTGTATAGTTGAACGCACCCTGCATATGAGTCTGGATCCCAAGATTTAGCAGACACGAAAACGAGAGGGGTTGGGGACTCTCTTGGGGCGGAGGGTGGGGGAGTCCGGAGGATAGTCGAGTACGCTCTGGAATAACGCAGTAGGTTTGGTTTACATACTAGAACAACGGGTCTGCACATGCGGCCAACATTGGGCCAACACTTGGGTAACATAATCACAGAATAAGAGTTCTGATTATCGCGTCACGACACCGCGTGACTCGCATCACATAATTTTCAACTTTAATTATAACCTGTACGTTCATACGAGGATCATCCTCAACATGGCTGCTGCTGCTTCGAGTGTTGTCTTTGATGATATATTCACCATAAATGACATTGACAAGGAGGGAAAAAAGTTTGATCGAGGTTAGCTGACTTTCCTTGCTGATATACCCATCCCAGCTCCAGATTAACACTCGTAGTCAGTCTCTCGCCTATATGCTCATTCAAAAAACTATGACATGGATCTCACATTGGACTACAACGTCGAGTTGTTCCCACTTCACAAAGAGCAAAGCTTTGCCCTGGCCTTAGCTTCATCCCTCGCACGTGGTGGTGGAACCACTGCTATTGGCGCCGACGGCGGCGCAGAGGACACGGATGATAAGGAAAGAGATGTCTGGAGACCAGACGGTAAGGGGCGTCGAGGCCTCGAAGATGATTACGATTATGTCATGTATGGAAAGGTCGGCATCTTCCTCCTCTGCTCTGCCCGCCGTTTGAATTAATTCAAAAGGTGTATAAATTCGATGGCGGAACGACCGAGATTGTGTGAGCCCTGTTTGTATACACCCCCCTCGCTATGCTCTACTTATGCTTGCCTACAGAACGGCGTATGCATCGTTTGGTGGACTTCTCATGTCTCTTACAGGATCGTTCCGACATATGACCAGCATTGTACTCGGAGATCCAGTGTATCTTCTCATGCGGAAATAGCGTATCTAATTCAATATAGTTGTAATATAATTCAAAACAAACCGGGCTGGTTCCAAACGTTATATAACAAACTGAAAGGATCGAAAAAATTACATGCCGTACAAATTAAGATGGGTAACAGAATAGTAGTAGTAGTTACGCAGCTTTCAACCCACGCAGCTTATCAATTACATCAACAACCTCCGCGTTCTTCAAATGGTCGCGTCCATCTGTGAAGCTCCAAAATCGGCGACCAGCGACTTTGACATCTACCTCTACCGCTGGGAATCCCTCGTGTGGTTTTATAGGAGGCGGTGAGGTCTCTTGTGTGACGATGGAACGGGAGATATCTTGATAGTTCACCCCAAAAAAGCGGGATAACTTGGCAGCACGGCGTCGTCGTTCATTGAAAGTCAACGATGCGGCAAGGGCAGAAGATTGGGGGACACCGCTGTCTGGACTGTATTGATCCAAGCACGATTGTGGAGGTGATTCATCGGGCGGATGGAATGGTTCCACAATATCCACTGGGCGTTGTTGTGCATCAGATGAAGAGGATGACGCCGAGTTGGACCGACGTCTTGATGGTGCGGTGTTTGACATCAAGTCAAAAGAAGATATAGATAAGACTGAAGCAAAAGAGTTGCGATGCTTTCCTTCAATAGCCCCGTCTTCGGGACCTTGAATCAATTCAATTGGGGCTTCGCAACCAAAAACCTGCAGATAATGTAAAGGCATAAATATAAGAACGTGGCATATTTTATGGTCATCTTACCTGAGCAATTTTCCGCGCACGCTTCACTGTCATGGCTCTTTGCCGCTCGGTCATCTGTGTCTCTAACCGGAAACCTGGCGGGTCCTCCTTCATTATGTTGCTAGAATGAATGGATGTCGCCCACATTGAATGCGATCTCTTCAGACGTTTGGTCCCCACTTTTAACGTTGCAGGGACTGGTTCAAGGCTCTTTCGTCTCGGATCGGGTGTACCAACAAAAGAGCGTGAATCATCGCCGTCGACAGAGGTGGTATGCGACGATAAACGTGGTGTGCTGGAAGTAGGAATAGGGACAGCAGAGTCATCATTGGCTTTCAGAGTCTGCAAGGAATAGGCAGAGGGATCGGCGGGCCTGGGTAATCTTAGAGATTGGGAGGTGACTGAAGATTCATCGACAGACGGGAGCTGGGAAGAAAGATGTTTCATTGCATCTGCTTGTGAGGCCCGTCGGCCCAGAATATGAGCACTGGAGGATCTGGAATACTTGACTGTAGGTGGGTAAACAGAGGGGACGGATCGTTGGATATCCGCTCGAGCGCTCTGTTCGCCTGAAAGGCCATTGATGAAGTCGTGGCTCTGACCCAAGCTTTGGTATCTTGGCTCTCCCAAATCCCCAATCGTGTGTATCGCTTTAAAAGCGTGTTCCCGACGGAGGGGGTCATCTGTCAAGTCCGTGGGAGCGTTGGTGTGAGGGGAAATGTGAAAAGAACGGCTCCTCGAGGGTTTCCGGCGGGATGGCATGTTATGCGTTATGGTTGTAAGATTAGATTCAACCAGAGAGATAAGGCTGGGGACGTCCTCCATGCTCTCGAAGTCGATAGCACTAGAGCTACTGGTAGACCCAACGAGATGTAAGGTTGGAGAGAACCGTTTTCGATCTGACCGCATCCCGGAAATAAGGGTCGCCATCTGGCGGGAATGGATATGTCCGCACGTATGTATGAAAAAGGATATTCTCATAAATGACAGTATGTTATCAATGTTGGTCCTGCAACATGTTGAAGTCACTGCGAGTCAATGGAGGAAGGTGAAGGACGCGACGAGGACGCGATTGAAACAACTGAACTAGCCCGATATACATGATGACTAGTGCCAAGTCAGTGTATGATGGCAATTTGAACGGTTGCAAGGACGCTTGGAAAAACTTACACACCGAGTTTTTGGAGTTGGTCGTGGTTACCTGTTGCATTGACAACTGCCGTATATGGCAACCGATCGTAAATCCAAGATTATCCATTCTCATATCATATCTAATTACTGATACATAAAAGAGTACAAATTGAATTCTTATACGAATAATATAATTCATGGGCAGCACGAAAATGTCTAGGGGTCGAGAATTTCACTCACTATCAAGTCTTCCAAAGCGCGCTGACATTTGGATATTGGACGGGAGCCTTACGAGCGAGACACGTTGGGCACAACGCGTTTTATTCCAAATTTCTGCCTCTTCTTCCAGGCTCTCGTGGGCAGTATAGAATCTTTCGTGGGATCTGGTATCATCGCTTGTTCGCGGGGAGTCGTCCTCCGAATGCTGTTGGACGTTCGGTGATAATGTCTTCTGATGCGAGCTGCGTGATTGGGACCCAACTTCGGCGTCAAGGGGCGGAAGGGAACAGAGAGAACCGGAGTTGCTACGCTTTGGGGAATCGAACAGGCCGGGGGTACCCAAAAAAATAGACGATGTTACATCTTCGGCTGAGGGCCAATCTGGTCCAAAATCCATCGCCGAATGGAATGATTCACATATCGATGACTCGGGCCTATGAGACGGTGTGGGGTTTGCATATTGTGAAAAAGGTTCGTCGTGATATGTAAGTGTAACTTTAGGGAGATGACGGCTTTGTAAGGTTTCTGTAGCTGCTTGAAGAGCAATCATTTTCGCTCGATGCCAAGAACGCCCCTGGGAAGCCAGATCTTTAACAAGGACATCACGGTGACATACGAGCCTCGTGTATTCCAGCCGGACTTGCATTACTCGTTTGGCGATGTTTTGTATCGTGGAAATAAGTCGGTCACGAGTGGACTTCTGAAATGGAGTAAGGGTTGCTATATTTCGAACCAGTCTCATGTCAGCCTCAAGTTGTGTGTGAGCTGCAGTAATCCTGGATTCCAAGTCCTGAATCTTTGACTGCATTATCTGTGAGCGGGGGGGAAGGCGCGACTGATCGCTTCCAGTAGGGGGCGGATCTATGCTGCAGGGACCTTGCTCAGATGCCAGGGGATCGCTATCCGTTAGACTATCCGAAGATGTCCAGCGTCCAGCCGCTAGATCTGCCTTGACCTGATCGAAAGTCGCTTTGAACTGGTCAGCACCATCTATCTCAGGGGCTACAGGGATGCCTATGTCCATCTCGTTCTGGCCCGTTACTATCGACACCTTACGATTCGAGGGAGGTTGGGTCAGCTCTGAGTCACCTGACAGCATTCCCATCAAATCGCGAGGGGTGTCGCCGTCCCACTCTTGACTCGCGGTATGGGCTTTTGGCGAACGACCTTGATGCTGTAAATCGTGGAGGTGCGAGGTGGCTGCGGCGACACCCGTGAGCTTTACGTCTATCCCAGACATTTCCAGAGGCCTCATTCGTACTCCAGCGGATTTAAAAGCACTCGCGTAATTGATTCGGGAGATCCACTCGTTGAGATCGGTGTCGCCCAAGGCCTGGAGAAGGAGTTGACGGCCGTTGGGCAGGACGAATCGGAAAGTGTTTTCGTACTAAGAAGAAATTTAGCTTTAGCTTAATGTAGATATGAAGTCGTACTTTGGTATAAGATTTGTCATATACGGCGATGGCATCTTTTACCGATAACAGTTCGTCGGGTCTAAATACGGCCGATTGAGGGTGCACTACACTCCCATCAAGAGGCTCTGTTGTAGAAAGCAAGGTCGGCCACGACAGATCACGAAAGAAAAGGAGTTGAGACCCGGTTAGGATGACACTCCACGGTTTCCATTTCCGAGTTAATGCTTTCTTTCCGCCTGCTAAGATATCGTCCTTCCTGTTCAGGAGACCCAATTTTGTAACTTTCAAAGTCCATATGTTTCCAGCGGATGATGATGAGTATGCATGTGCTCCCATACTTCCCATAGGGCTGGGGGGACCTCCCGCCACATTGAGGCTGAATAATGGTGACGTCCGGCCCTGGTCTGCAACAGTGACCTCAATTTCACCTGCTTTTGCAAAAACATGTTGGAGTATGGAATCATCCCAAGGACCAGCGGTCCCTTCATAATGATAAGGACTGTCCATGGGAATGCAGGTGTATACATTCACGCGAAGCGGTTCAAGTAAATTCTATACTCCTCAGCGATGAGGCTAATCCAATAATGCATAATAGAAATAAAGATTTTTACCTTGGTAATAAGATAATATGGGTCCACTTTAGTGGATCTCATCAGTGCTGGTCCATTGAAATTCGATCCAGTGCTTGTCGGTGACACGATACGGCTGGATGATCCTTCGGGCGTTAACCCACGTTGGCCATTGACATCAAGAGGATCCTCGATAAAGATGAATGGAGCAAAGACAATATTATCGTAAAAGCACTGGTTAAGATACAGATGAGTTGAGGGATAGTACGTTGTGGACGACTTACGTCTAAGACCTCTGTCCCTACTCCAGGAAGTCTTGTGTTCTTAATATAATCCGCTTTCGTCATCTTTCGTTTATTTGATTTGTTGAACGCATCGGTATGCAACATGATCAAACTGAAGGCCAAGACATATGGATGGTCTTGATAGGAGTTAAACAAAAGCGCTGACGCCGGGGCCAAGAGTCGCTCACCTTCTGAAGTAAATAACATTGGGTTGCATTCTAGATATCGGCCAGCAAATGCTTCAATGACTCGATCGATTTGCTGCGTCTCTCGCGGAAGGCCCACCTCCATGAGCAACTTTCGAAGTGCTACATCAAGGGGATCGGCTACGAAGTTGAACTGTCCGACGTACGTCCGGAGAGCCTGAACATGAAAAGCATCGGCACTACCAACATATTGTTATTAATGATACAATGGAATGCGCTCAAGATGTACCTTGATGCCAATATTCCGGCCACTTCAGCCTTACTGACGGCTGATTGGAGACGTCGCAAATATAGCGACGGCGATTCCTCGTCTGTCAATGGCTTGGGTACATCCACCATGGATTGATTATATAAGTTGCTTGGAATCGTTATTGGCTCTAAATTGCTGAATGACCCCCTCGAACCGCCAGGCGGAGATGGTATAGATGGTAGCGAGTCATTCACAGATGCCCTAGATGCCCTTGGTGGGTTAGTCTGAGCGCGGGGCCTCAAGGGCCGTTTACTTGTATGAGGTTCGAGGGACGCCTGGTTGATAGGTGTTGGCGGAGGAATCTTGGGCGGGAGGTTAGGAGGTACATGTACGAAAGGGATTGATGTACGCTCGTAGGTACGCCCGGACGAATCAGCAGTCCGTGGCCTTGCACTAGACGGCAATGCCTTCGTAGTCACTTCATCAACTTTTGAATGTGAGGACCTTAACCTAGCAGAATGGCTCCGTGAGAGACCGCGCAAATCATGTGATATCAGATTCATATTTTCATGTTCCTGAGGCGACGTAATAGTCATATTCATGTCAAACGGCGATACGGGTTGCAGGGTTGGTAGTGGGATAAGATAACTCTTTGGTGTTTCCTGAGGGGCAGGGAGTATGGGGGTCTCGAGAGGAGTAGATTTCTTCCGGGACCAGAATGATGCTCTTCTTGTGACGGGCTTGGGCGACGCTCCTGACCGTTGCTCTACGGTTGACTCTCTTGCTTTCCCCTTCCCTTTCGAGTCGATAGGGCCAAAATCAAGGAAGGAGTTTGATCCAAATGAGAACCCCCTGGATCGCCGGCGTCCATCTTCCTTCAGATAAATACCAGTTGCTGCCGGGAGGTGTCCGTCGAACCTCTGAGAACTCTTAGCTCTACGGAGTCTTGGTGGAGATGGATCAATGTCTGAGCTACGTGGGGATGATGTAAGGAATGCTATTGAATTGATGTCGGAGGGAGAAGGTGAACCCGAAGCGTGAGGCAAGGTATGCGGAAGACCTAAACCCAGAGCCGCGCGAGCTAACGCAACAGTAGATTCCATGGCAGGAGGCGGGTCGTTGACAATGGTCGAAGTATGTAAATCAACAGGAGAGAATGGCTTTGGGTACACACTTCTTCGTCTTTGGGTATCATCAGATAGTCTACCATTCGGCGGTTTAGAGTCTCGTTCGTTAGGTGGGGTAGGCGGTAGGTCCTTCTCGACCAAAAGTACACTGGAGCGGGCCCTTCGCATCGTCCTCCCATGTTCATCTAAACCAGCGTCTTCACCTAAATTACTCCTGGTCACAGACCTGGAAACAGGGAGTCCACGTTTCCTCCACAAGGGAAGAGAGAAGAAATGGGTGGTGGTGGTGACAACCTCTGTCCGTGTTGTGGTTGTTTCTGCAAGCAATACGGGTGTGTCCGTATTTCTCTCATAAGGCGGGGGTGGTTGTATTGTATCTGAACGTCGTGGCTCACGGGCTGCAGATTGCTCAGTGCCTGATGTGAGTCCCACCATAAATACGATTCGGTCGTCGTATTAGAATCTGGGATTCCTGCGGGTAATGTAATGGCTCTAAGCCGTTTATGTGAGGTGGGAACCGGCAGGGCCGACAGGTTTTCGCAGGGACTGAGTATGAAATGAAGAAATCATACCATGAACATTGGATGGAGTGGGGGAGTTGTTGGTTGTCAAAACTCCAAATTGGTAATTACTAATCATTGTACCTTTATGTAAATTTATTTATTCAGCTTCATTTCATTACTTTTACCACTGCAATTGTAAAGTAGGATGTCCACTGCTGGCTCATCCACTCCATCCCGGAAACGCTCAAAATGGGACTTAGACGACGAGCCACCAGAGCTTTCCTCAATTCAGCTCCCTCCCCCCAAACGTCGTGCCAAATCAAAAATAACGAAGCCTATGGTAGCGCCAACTTTACCCAACCTGGGGCCAAAATCCGCAGCTCGTTCTTGCCAAAGCACTTACGTACCTCCCAGAACCCGTCACCCCCCAATCCACCCGTCTCGCTCGGTATATTGTTACGAGCGTTTAAATCAAATCGAAGAGGGATCATACGGTGTTGTATTTCGCGCACGAGACAAACAAACGGGCGATATAGTAGCTCTAAAAAAACTGAAGCTGGATGAAGAAAAAAACGGCTTTCCGATTACGGCACTACGAGAAGTGTATGCTCTCATGTCATGCCAACACGAGAATGTGGTGGGGATTCGTGAAGTTGTAGTTGGCGATACCTTGACGCAGTGCGTGTCGATTGAATTCTCTGATCCATGTGCCATATCAATTCGGTTACACAACTATGTCAAGAGTTTTCGTCGTAATGGACTTTATCGAGCATGACCTCAAATCTCTCCTAACTGTGATGCCTTCACCGTTTTTGCAGTCTGAAATCAAAACATTGATGCTGCAGTTGTTATCGGCTGTTGGACACTGCCATTCAAACTGGATCTTGCATCGAGACCTAAAGACCAGCAACCTATTGATGAATAACCGGGGTACTATCAAAGTAGCGGACTTCGGTCTGGCACGGCGATATGGAGACCCAGTAGGTGTCGGAGGCATGACACAACTCGTTGTCACACTCTGGTACCGGTATGTAATTTTTTGCAATTCTCATCAATCCACTTCCGAACAACACCGTTCAGGGCCCCAGAAATTCTACTGGGTGCAACAAAGTATTCAACTGCAGTGGACATGTGGTCCGTGGGGTGCATTTTCGCAGAGCTTCTTCTGAAGGAACCCCTCTTTCAAGCAAAAGGAGAGATAGAGCTACTTTCGATGATCTTTAAATTACTAGGACCTCCCACCAATAATTCTTGGCCTGAATACTCGACCTTGCCACTTGCGAAAACGGTATCCCTTCCATCACCACAACCACCCCAGTTTCGCCAAAAGTTCCAGTATATGACAACCGCAGGAATAGATTTGTTGATGTCACTCCTAACGTATGATCCTGCTCGAAGAATAACTGCAGAAGAAGCGTTACAGCACCCATATTTCAGGTTTGTTCAATATTTTCTCACAATATCAACTGACCACCGATCCCCACATACAAGTGAATCTCCCCTTCCAAAACATCCGGACCTATTTGGCTCTTTCCCTTCGGCTGCTGCTGGAGAAAAGTAAGCAAGATAGAAGTTCGAAGCATGTTCGATCTAAGTATTGACATCAATATAGGAGGCGGAAGCCATTCGATAGCCCATCCGCCCCGGGACGCGCAGCCGATTACAAGCTTCTGACGGACTTTGACATGCCATAATATAAAAACCAAGCTGCTGATGTCAAAACCATAAATCGCACCCACCCAACAGCTCGCTCTTTTGTATTTCTGTGTGCAAGAACGGTGTACATGTAGTAAAGAGTATGGTATAGTATTAAGCAGTAGATAAATTATTCCGGTCCGGTTACTAGCTCTGAAAGTGTTCATCATCCATGAACTTGGATAGTTCCTGACGCATCTTCTGAAACCGTATTCGAGTACGACTCATCTCCCCACACTTGTCGTAGTATTCTTGGACTTCTTCAACAGTGAATCTGGACTCTCTGGCTATGTCCCGAATACCTTGGTCGATGACATGAATGTTGGCAATTGCAACAAGTGTTTGGGAATTCAACTCTGCGGGTTGCGTTGTTTGTGGTAGACCTTTATGGGCTCCCAGATTGCTGAGGCAAAATAAATAACTATTACTAAATTATAGTGGTTGGACTTACTTTGGCCTTGGTCTTTTGCTTCCAACCAATAATTCCCTCTCCTCGCTTGCCTTCCTCTTTCCCCATACTGGAGGGTTAGCATTTCCAATTCGTACGGTCCATTCACCTTCGTCATCCATTTCTTCCTCCGCTGGGCTATTTCGTGATATGGAGTGATCGGCTGACGTGCTCGCCTGTGACGGATAGATTAACCCGCCATTCTTCACATCTGGGATAGTCTGAAATTCTATTCCTGGCATCTCCGTCGACGCAAGGCCTGATCGCAATGCTGTCATGGGTACGGTTGGCAGGATCAAGCCCTCAACATTTGAATATTCATCGTCAACATCCGCTATAGCTTGTTCCATACTCTTAACTCTTTTCTTCCTGACCCGCTTTGGCTTTTCTTCATCCTGGCGAACGTACCCATACTGTCCTTTCTCGCCTTGGCTTGGTTTTTTCTGATCAACTATGCTGGCGATCAATGCGTCGAGGCGCGTCGCATTCTTCTTATATCTCTCTCGCCAAGATTGCCAGGTGTGTCTGGATACCCATGCATATTCCGGATCACCACTCTGTGTGTATATTGAATGTGGCTTCATCGGCGGGAAATAGGACACACACCAAATCACAGAGCTGTTGATACAGCCTATTTCCTGTACGACCCCCTGTTTCTTTGTAGGGAATCTTTGCAGCTATCCAATTACATAAGTGATCCTCGTCCTCTTCACTAAATTGCGTCCTCCTAGATGATCTTTTAGCGGGCGTTTAGGCGTATGGGAGAGTGTGCGTACTCTTCTCCGGGGCGCCGTCCGCCCGGATTCTTGTACACGAGAGGTGTATACACAACTGACCCCCTCTCGATACACTTTTTCACCCATAGATAAGACTCTATGTATTTTTCCGCTACACCTTGATAAGTTTTGACAAGGTGGCCGAATATTTCTGTATTGGGATCTGCGAGAATTACTCGCGCTGATTGTGCTGAAGCGTGCGGGTCACCACCAGAATGCTGCAAGAATTAACGGCGACATAGTGAATGGGGATATATGAGACGGGCTTACCATGATCCGTTGGCTAAGAGCACTCCTAGCATTGACATTAGCGATGCTTGGATGAATATGCATCCCGATTGGCGACCCATTCTCCACAAATATTTGTTTCAAAAGCATTCCCGCAATCTTACACGCCTCGACGTATGTGTAGGGTACAAAATGCCTGTCTGGTCGATCAGCACTGGTCCAACAGAGTCGGAGACGTTCTTCTTCAGCTGTGCTGGGTTGGACGAGGATATAACCTTGCCGTGGGACTTTCGATTCGACCCGCCCACCGAGGGACTGGGATGTCTAAGTCTGTGTAAAACATTTGTACTGAATGATACGGACTGTTATGGTTTCACACAGTTCTGCTTGGGCTTCTTGGGGGAGGTCCTTCTGAATGAAGAATTTTACGGCGAAGCCATTGTGGTCTTGAAAAACGGGCTGGACGAAGTTGACTTTGAGATCGCTAAAGCTGGAGTTTTGAATGGGGAATTACCATTGGGAAATGGGTATCGGGAATGATTAATGAGCCCCGAGTTTAAGGTTGAGGGTAAGAGGCGGTTTTTAGGGTCAAGGGCCTAGGGTTATGGTTTATAAATCATGTGATTAAAATAAATTCCCCATGCAAGCGTCGCGCGTTGAGTATTGACTAGAGTAGAGTAATACATATGTAAAAACATCCGTTTTCAATCTAAAACTTTTCCTGGGTTCATGATTCCATGTGGATCAAAAAGGTTCTTGACTTTCTTCATCCACAGAATGCTTGCGTCGCTCTTTGAATAATGAAGGGCGTGAGTCTTCATTGCGCCAATCCCGTGCTCAGCTGAAACTGATCCGCGGTGAGATGCTGCGGTAGAAGGAAGATGAGACGGTTCCGTAACGTCATGTAGGGAAAATCACTAACAAACGATTTCATATATGTATGGCTCCAGTGCATCTTGAATTTCATCCGTATAAGAATCTGCAACAATATTCAAGTGAAGATTGCCTGTATTTCCTTAAGAAAATCACTATGAGATACGGTATTGTTGACTTACCGTCACCGACGTGGCCGTAACCAAGTACATGTTTTACAGCTTTATCGCCAAGTAATCCCTTGGACCGCAGATGTTCCCGGGTGTCATCAACCACGGTTTTGAAAGTGGAAAGGGGTACTGAAATGTCGTATTTATATGGTTTTCCTTCCTTCGAAACAGCTTCAGTAACGCCTTCGCGAAGGGCCCACAGCGAAGAAAACTGAGCAGGCGATTGTGAAAGGACTCCAGTATTGACCAGTGGGTTTTCAGCTTCCAAAAGACTCTCCAGGAGGTCCGTAAGTTTCTGAGACGGTTTCAGAACATTAGCATTCAGTTAACCGAGGGCGGATAGCTTATACCTCTTCGTCATGTTCTCGTCGACCCCCACTGGTTTCAACAAGGACAAAGCATTCAGCACCTTTAACATCATCATCACTGAGTGCCCTTCCTTGGCCATGCTTGACGGCCAGATCATAAGCAGTCCTGTCGATGAATTCAAATGCAGATAGTATTTCCGATAGCTGCCTTTTTACAATCTCATAAAGTGGGAGCACGTTATCGAATGAAGGAAGAGCAAGGATAACGTTATTAGAAGCTTGGGGTGCTGGTGGTGTCAGTATGGATACGCCAGTGATTACGCCGAGGGTTCCTTCAGCCCCGATAAAAAGCTGTTTCAAGTCATAGCCTAAACGAAAGTGTTTAGGGGGGGAAAAGCGATTCCTTTCCAGTCAACTGACCCGTGTTATCCTTGCGTAGTGTTGTTAATTGATCGAGAACCGTTCCGTCGGGGAGGACAACCTCGAGGCCAAGCACTGTACCATGGAGTGAGCCATATCGCAAGAGACGGAGGCCACCAGCATTTGTTGCAACATTTCCCCCAATTTGACAGCTATTTGAAAGCTAGAGCCACACGATGCAGAAGGAAAGTTGAGTTCACTTACCTCCCTTTCGCACCTAAGTCGATAGGCATGATGTGATTGTGGGGAGCGATATAATCTGTAAGGGATTGTAGAATGCAGCCGGCATCCGCCACGAGTATACCTGTACACAAATAAAGAAAGTATGCCGTTCAATATAGGATTTTGGTGGAGGTTGAACAATTGTAATAACCGGATATGGGGTCGAACGACCGGACGTTATTCATATTCGCTAATGAGAGAATAACTTCGTCCTGAATGGGGACACTGCCGCCGACTAGGCCAGTATTTCCCCCTTGAGGAACAAGACCAATACGTCTTTCATTACACCACTTGACGATGTCACTAACTTGTTGAGTTGTTTTCGGTTTGAGGACCGTTGTTGAGCTGCCATGGTATTTCCCCATCCAGTCATTGTTGTATTGGTCTAATTCCGTTGGAGGAAGAGAGGTCGGGGGGAGAGTAGAAAGTATGGATGTGGGAGCGAGAATTTTAGCAAAGTATGCGAGATCCTGCTCGGTGACCGAATTTAAACGGTGGGAGAAAGAATGGTTTGAGCGGCAAGCCTGACGGGAGAGGTTTCGGGAGACAAGGCGCGAGATAGCGAGCATGGTGTCGGTAGCCCAGATATACCCAGATGGCAGTTAATGGCGCTTCTACAGCCTTTACGAACCTGCGAACTCTCCGTGAAGAAGTTGCTAAGTACTTTAGCAATTACTCCGGTCTTCGGCTGAGATGTGGCGTGGGAGTTAGGAGTATTTGGCTCCGTCCTCAACAATTCCGACCATCCACTTCCATATCCCGCTGGCCACTCTCTTTTCATTCCGTTCGCTCTTTGCCTGCAGATGTGCTCTTGATTGTACCTGGGAGGCTGTCAACGTCTGCAATCCGTGACTTGGCGATATTTCCCCATCTGTTCCCCCACCAATCACCCGGTGCGAAAGAGGCCTAGCCATGACAGACATGGTTCAAAACCCTGTCAACGATCGCCTTATTGAGGCTCATGATATTCTCGAAGACGAGCACTACGCAGATCATCCAAGAGGCATCGAGGAAGTAGAGGTTCCTAGTGGCATCCAGGAAAATATCAGCATTCAGGGTGTCAAAATTACTACTTCACATGAAGCGAAGGATACCAGCCCCATACATGAGTCAGGTCGAGGCGCATCGCTTTCTACCAATCCTGAGCATGCATCTGACTCAGCCAGCGTTCAAAGCTTACCATTGGTTAGTTCCACGACACAGGCCCCCTCTCTTTATCGCAGGCCTTCAACGGCACAAACTGCAGATTCGTCTAACATTCCATACCGGACCCCGCCTTCTTCGCCATCACGCAACCAGATCCCCCAGGACTCTGAGGGCCACGTCTCACAACAGCAACGCGGAGCACGACACAGATCGGCCATTGAGGTACACAGACTTTCATTGATTCTGATTTTGTAATTGAAGGGGCTGCCTTTCATTTTAGGCCCGCTCTTCTAATAGGCTCTCTGGTTTTTTCACAAATCTTATACATCGGCGTGATCACCCGAACAATGGAGTTTCAAGGAACGCAATCCCGGAAGATCCATCAACCCCAGCCCCTGGACAAACATCCCAATCCCAATCGCGATCGTCATCCCCTGCTTCCGCAAGGCCAGTAACTCCACCTCCTCAGTTGCCTGCCCCCACTCTTCAAGAGCTTGGTCTCTCACTTTCCGTCCTCACTTCCGACTTGTCACCGTCACATTTCAGTACCCCACCTTCCAGTGGTGCATTCCTTGCACCCCATTATTTACTTCTGTGTCATGCTCAAGGATTGGATGTCCTCCCCCTTGTATCTCCACCAGCGCCACAGCCCTACGCCCTTGTGCGCCGTGTCAGCTTCAAGAGCGTCGTTGTTATGGAGCAACGCGGAGTGCTTGTTGCAATTGCTGGAAGACGAGACGGCGTCCGTGTTTACGCATTGGAAGAGGTGAAAAAAGCCATTGAATGGCGAATAGACGTCGAAGTGAGACGTGAGCGCGACCGTTCTCGCAGGGAGACAGTGAAGAAGGTTATGATGAGTAACCTTGACAGTAGCAATGAATCTCGCAATTCGGCTGAGAAATCGCGGAAAGCAAGCTTATCCACCCCCCCGCTTGGCGAACCCGTTCTACGAAACAATCTACTGCGTAAAGGCTCGTATGGCATACCTGTTCCCACAACTCCACCCCCACCCCCCACTCCATTAATACCCCGTTCACCTACGCCGCGAACACCTAAGAAGTCTAAGACACCCCAGGTACAGATTCCAGCTCACGCACCCGAGCCTTCCGAACTTCCTCCACCCTATAGCAGCCCCCTAGATTTAACTCATTCACCACGAATACGAAGGCAAGCATCTGCAATCTCCTTTAATCCCCGTTCTCGTAGTGGCTCTGTTAGTAACGTATTGGCCGCGGCTCCCGTACTTCGTCGTAATGCCGATGTTAGTAGACCTCACGATCCAGATGCAAAGATCGAGTGGGTAGAGTCGAGTGATGACGAGGCTATTGATATCGTAGCTGCTGGATCTAGTGGCAGCCAAGCGCTGGATGAAAGGACAAGTGCTAGACTCTCAGGAAATCCGAGTGTCACGCCTCCAGCCCCACCCGCACCTGTCCTTAGTCCCATTCAGCCCAACCCGCCTCCTAGGACATCCATGAGTTCCGCCCGGAGAAATAGGCCTTCGAATTTGGATCTGTCTCTCTCACGATCGAACACTGCAATTCCGCCTCCTGAACCCTCACCTGCCCCGACATTGATTACCCTTCGGCAAGCCCTATCCCACTCACCGCCTACTCTCCGGGATATACACGCACCTGAAGCGGTGCAGGACCCGAGCACCCCTTACGGTGCCACTGAAGACGACGACGACGACGTGGATGGCCGAATAAGCCTTGCACAAGCCTTGTTAGAGTCCCGAATACCTGATCTACCTCCTGCGGGAACACGACGACCTCAACAGCCTATCTTGATCACATCTTCACACTCAATCGCGACAGGGGAGGATGAACCATCAAGTCCACGAACATCCGAAGCACACACCCCACCCAATCGCCCGAATACCCATGACCGATCAGAAAGACGGCGCCGTCGTTGGTCTGTCATGCTCGGGAGCCCAACATCCGCGGGTGCCAATGATCCCACGCCCCCACAACCTTCAAATTTACCCGCCCCATCAACGGCGCCGCTTCCCAGAGATCGAGCTGCACCTCGCTTCACCCGATCGCATTCATTTAGATCTAACCACTCTCAAACCTCTACCCTTCGCCCGCCATCATCATCGAATGACCCCACGGTACCCATTTCATCCTCATCAATTGTTCCGGATTTACCTGAAGCCACACCATCTGTTGTTTCCTCCCAATCATCTCGCTCCCGCTTCATTCCCCGCATAATCACGAACGCCTTCCACAATAGGAGGTCTGACGATAGATCTCCTATACCCTTACAAAAAGATACTGATACTGAGAGTTCAAAGAGGGCTACAGTACCATTAACACCTCACGCCCCTCCTCCTAAATTGGAGTATGTAAAACTCCCCGGAACTAAAGGGGCTCTCATGGTCAAAGCAGTTGAAACTGCCAAAAAGAGGTAAGCGTTACTAAATGGTGATCAAAGTACGATAAATGAAAAGAAGTCCAATTAGCTTCCTCGCTATTCTTTGTGGCGAAAATGGTGAAAAGGTTGAATTGTTTGCAGGCACCTATCGTACAGCTTTAGGCCTCTCCCGAACTTTCATTCTTCCAGATTCGCCACGATCCTTGGAGTTACAACTACAAGGGGATGACCTTGTGGAAGTTTTCCTTGTGTTCTCGCAGAATGTCTTTGGTCTTGAGCCCGCCACCGTGCGAGTGCGAGAGGTTAGAATAGGTCGCGCAGAGCGGCGGGCAGCCAGGCGACGTGCACGGGAAGTTCGAACGGGAGATGCACCTACCAACGATTCCGAGACAGCTCTAGTTGACGAAGACACAAATGTCAATGTTAGTATTGGTGTTTCTGTTGCTGTTGGTTCCACCGTTGTGGCAACTGGCGACGGGCCCAGCCGTTCGCATACACCTCCGCTCATCCCAAATGAGCATCCGGATTCTCAACCAGACTCAGGCCCCAACGAAGCCACCACAACGTCCACTGTCGCGCATCCCGAAGAACTTGTAACAATTGCCACAGCTCATATGGGTCCTTACACCACATTCCAGCAGTTAAATTTTGCACCAAGGTTTCCTCTAGCTTCCATTGCTGACGAATACATCATACCCCCTACATATCCTGCCTTTTTAGAATATAGAACGGAACACGAACCTGAAGAAGGAAGTAACATGGATCTTACCCAGATTCAATTTTCACCACCTGGTCTGCCTGTACCAATACCAACGGCGCCTTCCAAGTGGTATTATCGCGACCCAAAAAATGTCATACATGGTGCGCTAATTTATAATTCACTCCTATCGTTAGGGAACTACCGTTAAAATGGCTATCTTTAGGACCCTGGAAAGCAACCTTAATGCAAGCATGGTATAAGGACGGTCTGCTCCCCCCAGATCTTCCTGTCAGGCGAGAAGAAGATGGAGCATATGTACTTCTCAAGGATCTAAGGTTGCAGAGTGTCGATCCCACACATCCCTTTCGTTCCCCCCCACTACCTACTACCCCCAATTCGTCCACAACCCCAGCCTTCCAAGAGTCCAACAAACCACTTTTACCTCCGATATCACTCTTATCTCAACCTCGACATTTTGGTCCTCCTGCTCTATTTTTCTCATCCCGTGGTGGCCATAGTACTGCTATCGTTGACGCTCGAGGACGGTCTGTGCTCAAAGGCCGGTTTATCTGGAGTGCAGACGAAGTGGATGATGATTCCAAACTTGTCCTGCCTGGTCGCATGGGGGACGTTAAGCGTTTAGAGGCCTTTGATGTTCAGGACCGCGCTGTTCTAGTCGCTATGCGTCAAGGGGGGCTAGAGGCAGTCGACTTGAGTGATGCGCTGCTAAAGCCTGCCGACGAATCCCGGACCGTTTTACCTCAGTTCTCTCCACCACTGTCTAACATCAATAGACGGGCACCTTTTGTTTGGAAAATTGGAACGCCTGTTTCCGCCTCGGCAACCTCAGCCACCATCCTTTCATCAAAAGGCAAGGGGGGTTATGGCCATCTCACGGGCAGAAAACAGAGTATTGGGTCAGGGAAATCTCCTGCAGGCAGGACAGAATTTTCTTTGGGAGATGTCGATGCAGAAACTCATGATGAGGTGTTGTTCCTTGGACGAAAAGATGACGAAATTTATTTTTGCGAACGAAACGCAGGTTCATTCCGCATACTTAGGCTTTGTCCAAGATTTATGTGAGGACATAGTTTTAACATTTACAAGTTCCTTTCCTGACAGGCAAATAATATATTATATGTCACCATTTTATATGTATCTGTATCGCCTGTCAAATTGTCTCTTAACTGGTCCTGGAGTATTCCCTTACAACGCATTCGCTTATGCTCATGAGAATTCATATACAATCACAGTAGTTTCTGTATCAAAGCACGCCGGATTGTGCAGCTTTTCTTGTTGGCTGATACATTGTCCATAGGCCAGGCGACCGGGGCCACTACTACGCGTCATTGTGCAGGCCTCTACGTTCTATCAGAGCGGTCGACCATACATATGATATCGCCCCATCTTGAAATCGTCTGGTCACCAGAGCGTCGCATTTATCATCGTAACCAGCGCCATCACAAACGGCCGAGAAACAGGCGGGCCGCTCGTTGTCGAACCAGTGACTCGAAGGCCCTTCGTAATATTATCAAAAACTTAAAGTTTCAGGAGTGGGGAATTCACCATACTATCATTGGCCCAGATATGAAGACAAATGTTGACCCTTACCCATTTCCTCAAAAATTCATCAAACACTTAGATATTATAGCATACATAATATATAGCTATATATTGCTTTTACCAAGTACAAGATTTTTTCCTTACATAAGTGTAGACGATGCCACCAGGCTTCCGATGGAAATGGCAGGGATATGAAAAGTGTGACCAGTGTGACCACATCTAATTTGCACCTCCACAATGATGCCGGTCCCTTGCTGTTCAAGAAAATATGAGTCTTTGAGGACACTATGAAGGTTAGTAATGGATGGATTCATTACTGTTGTCACTTTGTATGTAGGAATGTGGTAAAGATAGCAGGGGTCACGAATAAGACAAACATGAAACAAATAGAGCCGTAACAGCCTGTGCATCATTTCTATTGTATCCACTCACCATTATGTCCGACTCTGCTTCTGGCTCTGTAGATAAATCAGTCCAAGTAAAGCTCGTCCTTCTAGGTAAGTTTCTCTATTGAGTTTCCCATTTCTTCATCTAGTCGTCCATGATACTGATATTTGCTTTCCTTTGAGGCGAGGCTGCTGTGGGCAAGTCATCCGTAGTTCTTCGATTTGTAAGTGAAAACAGCTTCCACATCCCTTTCTCTCTAGTGACATCATCTCTGCCCAAGGTCTCCAACGAATTCCAAGCCAACAAAGAACCTACCATTGGTGCTGCCTTCTTGACTCAGAAATGCCGTCTTGAAGACCGTGTCCTGCGATACGAGATCTGGGATACAGCGGGCCAGGAACGTTTTCATTCACTTGCTGTGAGTTATTCTTTTATTTCGTTTTGATCCTGTTACCAAACGTACCCCCTTGTTCAAAAGCCTATGTACTATCGTAACGCTCAAGCTGCAGTTGTGGTTTATGATGTTACAAAGGCGACCAGCTTGGAAAAAGCAAAATCTTGGGTAAAGGAACTTCAACGGCAAGCGAATCCCAACATAGTCATTGCACTGGCCGGCAACAAAGTTGACCTTGTCCAACCCTCCATATCGTCACCCGGCATCGTGTCGTCATCTGAATCGGAAGATGAAGCTGATGATGCTACAGCGACTCCCGGGGAAACACCTGGGTCCGCGGGGGGTGAACCAGAAAGCCTGCGGCAGGTCCCCAGAGAAGAAGCCCAGGCTTACGCAACGGAGGCTGGACTGTTATTCTTCGAGACTAGCGCCAAAACTGGGGAGGGCGTTGTTGATATATTTACGGAAATCGGCGAGTTATGAAGTAATTATCGAAAATCTCTACTAACATTTCATGAATTATAGCCAAGAAAATACCCATTGAGCATATTTTGGCAGCAACGCGAGGAACAGCTCGGCCGGGCGCTGGAAACCGTAGTGGGGCGGGGCAAGATGGTGGTGTGAATCTTGAGGATAATGCGACCAAGCCCAAAGACGCATGCAATTGCTGAGAATTTCCTGGCTATATTTGTATGCACACTACATATTCTCATGATTTTCACGACTTCCCGGTTTCACCTACACATTCTCTATACAACACTCCTGTAATTCGGTCTGCTCTTCCAGAAAGATGGAGAGCTAAAGTTGTGGGGTAAGATCACATATATAACATAACATAACATATCAAAGTCCTATGTGCGTCTCAGATAACTTAGAACTATCAATCCATGTAAGGTGGTGGCCGTGTCACGTTTTCCTGATCGCCCAAATTGTCTGGAACAAGATAGGGGGGCGGTGCATGTCCATGTGATGATTGAGGCTCTCTAGCTGTTATTGGGGAAGGTGTGTGTAGCCGTGGAGGCTCGCTCTGAATGTATGATGTATGTGATGGTGGAGATAGACGGGGCGGGGAGCTCTGGCGTGTAGTGTCCGGAGACCTGAAATCCGAATCAATTGAAGGCGGCGGGTCGGAGGGATCATCCATAGCAGGAGGAGGAGGAGGCCGTTCCCCAGTCATACTGTTCTCATGTTGATCAATTCTCAACCCTAAAACACCCATAGAGGACCCTGAATCGTGGATTTCAGCGTCTCTTGTAGCCATCTCAAGGGAAGGCGGAGGCGTTGATGATCGTTGTATATCTTCGGAATGGCCGTCAAATTGCTGTGAAGGCGGAAACCCAAACGCTGAGCCTTCACCTGTGATTGAAGGGGTGGATGTTAGATGAACCAAATGTTGGGTGTCATTGTTAGGAAGAATGATTTCTGACGATTCTGACTCCAAAAAGGTAGGCAACCTTGTCGATGTAGACGCCTCGCCTTCCCAGAAGAAAAAGGGGGGCGGTGCATCACGCTCTTCAAAGGGAGGAGGGGCGCTACTTGGAAGAACACTCGGGCCAGCTTCTCCCTCAGAATAATGTGGTATGGAGTGTTCTGATTCATCGTTTCTGACGGTTTTTAGGGGCGGTTTGTCATGCTTTTTCTGGTAAGCAGCATCTAATGCTTGTGATACCTCTGGGAGAGGTGCGGGAGGTGGAATAACTGTAATCGGAATAGGTATGATTGAGATATGTTCCCTACGAGAAGTCATGTCGACAAAAGATACGTGGACCCTAAGCTGAAACGTGACAGAATGGAGGAGTGTTAGTTGTGTAATTGAAGCACATTCCGCGTCACTATCAAGATTCCCATATTCACCACTTGGTAAGTTAACGGGAGTGTCGGAGGGTGAGCTTGATGGTGCAGGCTGATGCAGTACAAAACGTAGTTTGACTGGACGAGTGGAGTGAAAGCGACATGACGCCCCAGATCGCGCTATAGTCGTTCGAAAAGCTGGGCCAGGTGCCAGAGGGGAGACTGGTGTTTTTGATGATGAAAGATGGGTGTTTTTATCTTGAGGTGTTGATACTTCCAACGTTGAAGGGTCGCTAATTAATCCCTGTCCCTCCGGTGTGCCATCATGACTGGCGGGCGCGGTGGAGTCTTTTTCAGATGTATCATTCTCGTCGAATTCTTTCTTGACTTGTATAGCGCGTACAAGTTCCGCTCGGACATTACGAAGTCTCAGACCTTGTTCGACAACCAGCTGCCTGGAAGGGGGAGGTATTGTGACGTACACGGGAATAGATTCACCAGCTTTGAATATTGTTCGAGGAACCTCGATTTCGACGCGAGTTGGTTGATTTAAGACGTGCTTTTCAGGATTTACAAGAAGTGTACGAGTATGCGAAGAGTATCGGCGTGTGTGCACAGTGAGAACCTTCGAAAGAGAAGGCACATGAGAATCCGAGGCGTGTAGGGTTGCTGTTAGATAATGAGACAGAGACGAATGGGGGGTCTGGATTGATTGCGGGGTGTCGGGGGCGAGAGGAATCGCGAAGGGGAAAGATGACGGAAAAGGATCTAGTGGAGGGTTGGACTTGGAGAAGAGTACAATCTCAGATGACCCAAGCTCAATCTCGAGTTGGTATGCGACCTCAACCGTTCGAAGTGACATCGTTCTTCAAGACAATGGCTTCAACAGCACATTTCCACAACAATTGACAAGAGAAACGCACACTTTCGACCATCTTTCCAGTTCTATTCCTTTGATTTGCAGCTCTCCTTCGATTGCCGCTCGTTCATCCTCAGCGCCGAGAAATCCTTTCTGAAAGTTGACAGTGTCTGCGGTTGGAATGATAAGAATTTGAGGTTCTGTCGTAGGGCTGTTTGGGTGTGACTGAAGTGAGGGGTTCTCGTCTGGGTCTTGTTTAGAATATATAGGAGGTGGAAGAGAGTCGGTCATCTCTATGAATTGGTCAAGTACGAGGAAGAGCAGTGCTGATATATTTACTTTATTATTTGATTCCTAATGTTTGTTAACCGTTGTTAATTCTAGATCTCATTTGATCAAACTAATAGTGTGTATCAGATAAAAACCATACCCTGTACAAATACATGGTGGTCATAGAAAGCAGTACAGATACAGTCTGGCGGAATTATGAGATGTGGTATACCATTTTTAATCAGACTCAATCCGCGCAAGACTCTCCAACTCTCCAAACATAACTGGGTCTCCGTGAACTTCTGCCATCATCAACATATCCAAAGTTACATCCCGATAACCACCCAGAAGGCCTGTGCCCCGTTCTGTCCCCTTATCTCCAATTTCCCCAAAGCCCATTCCAAAAGACATCGTCGGCACGGCGGACTTTGATGTGTCAAATGAATCCTCGGCATCATCAAGGACTTTCATTGCTTCAATAGCTCTTTTCGTAGAAATAAGGAACCATGATCGTCCTTCATGATTAGGGACCATCATGAACTTGTGTATCATCCTCAACATGACTGCTTTGAAGCCCAGCTTGCGATCGGCTTTGACCTTTTGTTTCATGATCGGTGGTGCGAGGAAGGCTAAAGAGTATATGGCCATGATATTTTTTTCCAGATAGCTTAACCAGACATCACGGGTCACTAGCTGGAAGTCTGCATCTACCATTGGGAGTCGATGGACAAGAGCCTCGAAAAGCAGCAAGATACATGGAAGTGGCACGGCTTTGGCAAAGACCTGCCTGTTCGAATCGGCTTGGCTCAAGCGCGTGAAAACATCCAACGCCATATCTGCAAGTAACGGAGGTTTGAAATTTCCGTTGGTGGGAATTCCTGCTAGCTGGATGCAAGCCAGGGGCGACACAGCCTCGACAGGGTCGACGAGGTATGAACAGATTAATTGAAAGGCTCTGATAGCCATTCGAAAAGTAGTGCTTGAAGCACTGTTCGATAGATGAATATTGCCGGCGATATTGGTGAGGGTATACAGTGTGTCTTTACGGACGGTGACCAAGTCTCCAAGAGACAAAGCCGTGGAAGCAGGAGTCGGTGGGTTTCCCTTGGAAAGGGTGCACAGACGAAGCATTAGATCCAACAATCTAGTGTGTCGGGAGATGAAATCCAGATTGTCGGGGATAATGGACAGATTGCGAATGATATTCAGTATGGCAAGAATAATGTTACCAGGTCGTTGACGTGGACCCAAGTTGGGATCTTTGGAACCTTGGTGAGGTTCGAGCGCAGAAAATGGATGGGTTTGAGATTCTGACACCATATTCACCAGTTCTCGGTTTGTTGTGATATGTGGATTTTCACAAAGGAGGTCGGCCTCCGATGAAGAGTCTTTGATATCGCCAAACGCCTGTTCCTCGAGAAGATCAAGCATTTCATCAAGCAGGTCTGCGGATTGAAAAACGGGGAACCCAGAGCCAGGTGTTTGACCTCGCATAGTAGATAACAATGTGAATGTCGTTATGGCATATGATAATTCGGTCGACAGCCTCGACCGAATGGACATGGTGAGTGCTTCTATATCCACAGTACCCCAGTCATTGATGTCCCGAAGTGGGCGACGTTGAGGAGAACTCGCTACCTCAGTTTCAATAAGCCTCAAGTCCCGACCACCATAAGTGTCTACTTCGCGAGCCAGGGGTACATACTCAATTTTTCGTCGAGAGGGTTGTTGTCGAAGTCGTGGTGGTGGCATTGTTGTGGGCGCTTGCGGTGCAGGGACGCTGGATGTCGTTGAACCAGAACTCCGATCAGCTACCACCGACTGAGGCGGAAGAAACATTAGTAATATATAAGGATATGTTTGATGTTCTAACCCACAGGAGTGGTTTCTGGCAGTTCCGAATCTGACGACGAAAATAAGGGTACGATTCAAAAGAATTTTCACAACAACGGACCGGTTCCTATTCTTGCCCTCTTACTATCTCCTGGTTCAAAGTCCATTTTCCTTTTAATTCCTTGCATCTCCTGATCAAGGACATTACCATCAGCGGAATGTCCATTGGACACATTTGTCATCGCGTCTGTGAGTGAGGCGTTAGGGATGTTGTGAGGTGGGCTCTGTGCAGAAGAGTTGAAAACAGCCGAAGAGGGTCTCTGATGGGGTGTCTGTGGAGTATGAGGTTGTGGAAGTTGTGAGTTTCCGTTCATTGCGGAGGGGGTTGGGTTAGAAGCGCCGGGCAGTGGATTCATGGGACTCATGGAACTTCCCATAGGTCCTCGGTGCATTTGTCCGCTATTAGGCATCCCGCCTTGCATCGGTCGGGCTTGGTTGGGTGGCGCCGTCGGCAGTTGCTGTCCTTGGGTTGCTCCCTGTCTCATAGCCTGAGCTCTTTTCTGTTGCTCTTGGACATTCCGCTTATACATTTCTTCAAATGGATATAATAGTGCGTTATAGTATTGCGCAATTAACTGCCCCGCCGAAACAGAACCACCGGTGGGAGGATTTTGGGCTATTTCATCTGGAAGACCAAGATGAGCTGCCACTGATGCCCACCCATTGTTAGATGACAGCTGAAAGAGTTGAATAAGCGCACATTTGGGATGAAGAGAATGCACAATCATACTGTAGAACTTCCGTTATTGTAGAGCACGAGACCCCAAAGTTTGAGGAGATCGATGTCCTTGCCTGCCAATCTGAAGGATCCCACCTCTGACGACAGTTCAATATTCTTCCATTGGGATGTGTTGGGGTCATACGTTGGGGTCGGAACGCCAGTGAGTTGAGGGGGTAAGGGAGTGTTGCGCTTCGCCATAATGTTAGCGAGGCCATGAAGAAAGCCCTGCTGGCGCTGCTTGATAGCGTTCGAAGGATGTGGTGGACCGCGGGCTGTTTGAGACATGGGAGAGTCAAGGAAAGAAGCCGAATTTGGAGTTGAGGGTAAGCCGTGCATCTGAAAAGCCGCATGTGCGGTCGAGGAGCCGGGCATAGATTCGTGGTTGGCAGCTGGATAATTTGGAGGATTAGTTCCTCCGAGGAATGGCGCCGAATTTGTTCCGCCTGAAAGATTGAGAAGAGGCGCGGGACGACTGTTTGCTATTCTTGCCTGGCTAGCAGCATTGAGGGCGGCCATTTGCTTGGCGGCCTGTGTTGGATCTAAGTTATTGAAATACGGCGACGGGTCAAATGTTGGGTTAGATGTCATGAATGACGGAAGCCCTG
The DNA here is from genome assembly GCA_900068955.1 of Clitocybe nebularis. Classification (NCBI taxonomy): domain Eukaryota; kingdom Fungi; phylum Basidiomycota; class Agaricomycetes; order Agaricales; family Clitocybaceae; genus Clitocybe; species Clitocybe nebularis. The sequence continues at coordinate 70,124 of CEMJ01390992.1, read as the reverse complement.
GCGGTTGATTCTGAGGCCTTAGTTGATGACCATTCTGCGGGCTGGTGAGCCAACGAAGTTAGCTTCTGCCATTCGCAGGACCCGCTCTGTACTTACACCATTTTTCAAGGCGTATGCTACAATAGCAGAGTTGGCGGGACTCCTAAGCGCTAAGCTCGTTGGTGAAATATTGCAGGTCAACGTGGTTCACGTTTCACATCACTTGCCAGATATGGACACAGGCGCCTCTCATCAGGGCTGTAGCTCAAGCAGCCATTCTCACTAAATTACTCGACTTCCACCTCTCTTCCCGTCCCTCCAATCTACAACGCCTACCATTTATCCATCCCCCTCTGAAACATCTCTCTTTGTCTCTACGGCTTGTTGTCGGTTCAGATTTCCTGTCATATTCCAATGTGACGCCTTCGCGTGACGGTGTGACTTATGACACGGGACTTGGAAAATTTGCCGTCAATTCAGTTAGGTTAGAACCATGTCGGAAATCGACGATATCTTCTCTTCAAAGGGAAAAAACGACCCAACTCAATCTGTTGCTTCAACCTCAACTCTTCAAGGAAAGAAGAAGAATAAGAAAAAACGAAAGCACATAGCTGACCCTGTGGACATCGTTACCCCATCTCACCCTGCTCCAGAGACTGTCATCGATCCTTCAATACTTATTGAGGGTGTGAAGCGCCCAAAAATCGACCGCGACGCGGCGGTGACAAAAGTTAGGGCTTCAAAATCCACAAAGGCAGCAGTGGACTCTGGGGTACAGGACAGATTTAACGATTCTAGAGGCTCTGAAACACGTTAGTGCTTTGTCCCTGCCTGGGCTATCTCTCGGGATCTCACCTACCTTGGATATTGAAGGGAGAAAAACTGAGGAGGGGTGGTCTATCTACAAAGAGGACGAGTTAGGTATCAAGGATGAAGGTGGTGGTAAGCTGATCATAGCACTTGTTCTTCTGCTTTTCATGTTCACTCGACTTAGATACGCCATTGTGCCCCTTCGACTGTGAATGCTGTGAGTACCTATCATTATTGTTACATATCGTTGCTAATTTACCCAGGCTTTTGATACCCAGTTTATATATCTAGACCGCCTCCAAATCCGCTCCTTTTTTTTTCTTTTTTTCTTGGGCTTTTCAAACCTAAACTTACCTCTCTTTCGCGCATCAATGGCTCTTTCGAAGCCTCTCGAATCGCTTAATCGCAATGATCCGTTGAGGTCAATATGCAGCCAATATCTATCGTGTCCTTGGATTGTCTTTTCTTGCATCTATATCCCTGCCTGGAAACACTCCGGCACAAAGCCACGGGAGCATATTTCGATCCTCCTTCTCGATTGATCAAAGTTCAACGGACCCCGTGTGTCCAATTTCTGACATATGCCTTTCATGGCTGACTCTGAGTTCGTTAAATCTGATCCTTCCCAAAATACAGCCAAATCCACAGTCCTGTAGTACTAGGTAACTCAAACTCTACTCCTTTTTTTCCTTATCTTTCTTTGCTGATGCCTTTTCGTAGGTCTATTTAAACTAGTAAATGACAACCTCTTTTATCAGATCTCAAAAACCCTAGGGTTTTGCCGTAATATCGTTACCACTCCGGCTCTTTCGAAGCCTCCGGAACCGTCCAAGGACAATGGTTCTAGGGGGTCAATGTGTAGCCGATATCTATATTTCCTACAAAAATCCGGTGGATATTTTCTTGTTCCTCATTGGACTTGGGCAACAGCTCTGAGGAATACATTTGAGATCATCCAATGTTTAATTAGGTTACTTCACTTCCAATACACCATTACCATATATGACATATCATACTATGCTTTGGGTCCCTGCACGCAATGAACACAGGCTGTTAAGTAGGTTCTGTTTGGTTTTTCGCATGAACGATATAATGACGACCGATGCGATCAGCACAATACAATGCCTATAATTTAGCTCAAAACTTTGAGAAACCCTTATTTGCGCCCAAAGACGGCCTCATGATTTTAAGATTGCCTTGCATACATGTAAGGTGTAGAACCAAAATAGAGATAAGATTGAGCTGGACCGTGATGATTTTATTTAGTCGTCGTCGTCGTCGTCATCGTCGTAATCTACCAAACCCGGACGTCGTCCTTCTAGCTCGTTACCAAATGGGTCACCATCTACCATCGCCTGATGAACCTCGCCTGCTTTTTTGTTCCTTTTTTGTTCAGCCTTTTTCTCTTCTTCGGCCTTTCTCGCGAGATAAGCTGAGCTTCCGACAACCTTTTCCGGATTCTTGCATAGTTTAAGCCTTCGGTCAACCTCACGAACAGACTCAACATTTGGGGGAAATCCCGCGGACGTGATGAGTGTTTTGATGGCCTCCGTAATAGTTGGTAATGTTGCTTCAGACAGAAGTGATGAAGGAGGGTTGGGTTGTATTTTTGACATTGACCAAGCAGAGGCTACATGGGGTGAAGCAAGTGAAAGTGCGGCGAGTGCGATTTGAGAGGGAGTGTATATGAATTCCGCATCTGTTAGACGTGATGCACGAATATGGTTCAGAGCTGTATCATATATAGATTGTATATCTGGCGGACAATCAGATAGGTCCTTGGGGGTAGTAGATAAACATATTAGTGCTGTTGTATCAGACAACTGAACGTACTTGCAAATCCAACCAGATACCCCAGAGGGCCCGATGCGAATGCCATACGGCAAACTCAAATCCCAGGCTCTGAGCAACAAGAAACTCAAGATCAAGAACGTCAGACGGCGCAGTCTTAGGTATATGAGTTGTATATGTCTCAAGGGATATCGGGTTATTTGTGGTCTTCGTAGCAAGAAACAACGCAGTCAACCTGTAATTGAATGATAAACTGCTGGACCCCGGCACTCCGATAGAGGATGCGCACATGACGTTTTTGGGATGCCAATCCATGACTGTGTTCTTCAGATAGAAGCGCTTCAGATAGCTGATAGCGGTTGCCTCAACCTCCTCTGGAAAGCGAAAAAGGCCACATAATTGTGTGATTTTTGTTACGTAGAGTTTCACAAGAAGATGTTCCTCGTCGGGAGTCAAAAAAGAGACAATTGATGACGAGCCGGGCTGGATGGAGTGTCTCAATTATGGATAGATAAATATTGAAAGCATATACCTCTTCGGCTTCGAAGGTGCTACGAATGACAGCTACAGCGGCATTGTTCAAAGAAGAGCGAATGTCCGACAATTGTTCTGGTGAGTATCTCCAGTTTCTGAACTGAGTGCTTGCCTGGTAAAGGGGGATCTTTACCACCGGGGGCGCCTGTGGACTATCATCTCTGGTAGACGGTAGCGTCATCTGTATAACAACTCACATTTAGGTGTACGAGGTCCTGATCCAAAAATGGCATAAAATTCAAACTGCTTTGAGTCAAAGACCCCGTGCACCATCAGCCGTCGCGTGACGTCACGCGTCGTGAGTAATCTACGGGCAAAGTTGAACAAACTATAACGTTTTTTACAATTACAATTCAACCTCAATGGCTCCTAAGCGTAAATCCAAAGCAATGGAACCTCTTCTGTATCTCTCACAGCTCCTAGGCCTATGAAGGAAAAATGATTCAAGACATCGTACCTCTCTCCAAGAAAGCCCGCAAATCGGGTACGGACGTAAGAGGCGGCCGAACCGACGGCAACAACAATCAGAAAAGCCTGAAAATTGGAAGGATATAAAGTTGGATGGGGAAGACGAGGTGAATTACCAATGTCGGTGCCGTGTCGGAATACCAGGACTTAGAAGTTAAGTTAACTACCAGGGACATATGATCAGTTTACATATTAATACAACGACTCACGCATATTAGCGATGATTGTGCAGAGATTCGACGTAAAATTGGGTTCTACAAAAGACGCTGGTTGGAGTGGATTATCTCACCAGTATTTATTCATTATTAACAACCACTCCACCCTTCCCAGGTAACCAATTGGCTGAAAAATATCGGCGGTGTTAATAGTAACTCTTCAATCGTTTCAGTACGTCGCCCCTGGCGTCCCTCCCAAGTCCTGGCTACTAATTTACTCTCAAGTGAGGGATGAAGGAAGAACAGACGATAAGTCAACTATGCAGCGTACGTGTAATCTACATTTCTTCTTCACTTGATGCTATATTGCATCATTGAAGTTTCATCTACTTCGAGAAAGTGAGAATTTTAGAGGGGGAAAAAAGGACCGCCAAACGCCAGAATAACAAAATCACCCAGCCGGGTGGGGTGCCTCTCAAAAATCAATGAAAAGTCTGGTTTCTAGCTGCTAGATAGCGATCCAATCCCTTCCCCAACCGAACAGACTCGGATAATAGAATCTCAGGCCCCTGTTTTGCAGTCCCTTTGCCAGAGTTTTATCCATTCCACAATTCGCGAAACGTTCGCTTCGATGTCTTCAGTCCCCTCACTTTTGAGCTCAACGACAATCTCCGCAGGGTAGGATGCCCGTGCTTCTTCTAGAACAACCTGCATAATCTCGGCCTCGTTATTTTCTTGGACCTTTTTCAACGGATAACCCCTGCAGGTTGATGAGTTAAAACATATGATCATGTGAGAGATATCATCACGGACCGCTTTTCTAGCCGCTCCCATAATTTTGAGTGGTCACATCGCAAGACCACAACAAGATCAGCCCATCGTTCGGGAAATATTTCACACGTATGCCAATCTAGGATGATGCCCCCTCCAGAAACAATAGGCTCCAGCTCGTCAAGTAGCTAGTTCATGACCAGGGTTAGAATTATGGCTTGGACCATTAAAGTTTTCTATACCTTGTCTTCGTCTACAGTGTAACTCTGCCACTCCTGATCGAATTCTTCGTATAGCTCTCTCTCTTTTACCCATTCTCCAACGTTTATATGTTTTAGCGGGATGGGGGACTCGTCAGCGAGGATTTGAGCATGAGTAGATTTCCCAGTGCCTGGTGTCCCTGTAATTATGATGACAGGGGCTGGTCTTGATGTAGAAGTCATTGGGTTTTTGACCAATAGATGGTGAAATCCGCTCCTCGGAACACCCTAGTTGTTGCAAGGACCGCCTATCTGCCAATACGATTGGGTCAATAGCCAGTTTGTTGAGGGATGCCGAGTCCTGAGAGATGACCAACACGATAAGATGCCCGGGGCAAGTACAGAAGAGGAAAGTTTGAATGAACTTTGAAGTCAGACAGAGGGGCCTCTGGACGGCCTGACCTCGAAAAATTTAAAATTTGTGATGGGCACACGGGAGCATATGCCCATCCGTGCTCGTACCTTGCTTACTTATGGCCCAGGATGTGGCTAGGTTCAAAGATCTAGGAGATTTATTGACCGCTAATGAATCTTCGTGCGAAAAGGATGCACCCAAATACGTGGAGATGGTGCAGCGTGTGGTTGTCTCAAGCCATTCAATTATATCCATGTCCGTGATCACCCCGTCGCAAAGCAAGTATGTATTGGCGTGTGATCAATCCATTTCTGCTATTTCCTTCTGCCCCTTCACCAGCTTCGAGCCTAGTACTGTAATGGTCGCCTCCCGGAGAGGACTCTGATTTCCCAACGATCCTCGACCATCAGCACCAGTCTCCTGTACACCCCTGGTTCTTCCATGTTTGCGGGAACATCGACTGTTTCCACAGCCATACGGCCCAGAATGGTTCCGTCGAGAACGTTCGATTCATCTGTCTCTTTGCCCACTATCTTTTCCAACGTTCAACTACTGCAACCTCGAGCAGATCCATCAGTGCCAGGCTGTTGTCCCAACAAAGTTGTCATCAATCTTTCAACGGCTCTCGTCATACCCGACTACAGTCTTTACTACGATACTCCCATCGAATCCTTTCAACCGCAGTTTTATGCTCTCAACGATGGCTCCTTAGTCGCCCCCCCATTCTTCCAGGACCTAGCAGGTGCTAATGTGAGCTTGTTGGTCACAGGCATGCTTGCAATGCTGTTTGTGAGAAACATGCTTGTTTCAGGCGACTACATCCGCCGGGGCAAAGTAAAGAAAAAGACTCTGTTTTATGTCTTATTCCTCAGTCAGATCCTGGCTCCCATCAGCTTGGTTCCAGTCATACTGTCTTATTTTAACGAATTTCTGAACTGCACCGTGTGAGCCTCTTGTTTTCAACCTACCGATCAACTCATGAAAGTAAACCCTAGTGTCATTATCCTGTCTTGTGTTTCTGGCACGGTTTCTCTGGCATTGCTGGTTATTAAAAGTTATATATCCATGGCCCTCTATTTACTGATTTGTTTATTCAGATCACAGGTATTCTTGGGGTCAAGGCCTACAAATGCTTAAACAATTCCCGATTTGTCCTCATCATACTGGGCATGTTTCAATGTGCTTCCAGTGGTATAGTTGCTATGGATGTCGCAAGTATGCGTGGGGAGCGCAGATTATCCGGTACCTCCTCTCTTTGTTAATTCTGAATTACGACTCATTGTATATTGATAGGTAGCTGTATTCGCATCAGTGATCTACTGTGCACCCGTATTTTCGTCTTGATCCAACTCTTTGAATCACTTTTCATTTGCTGTTGCTGTGAGTCTGATGTTCCCTCACAAAAAACGGTTTTATCATCCGCCCACAGTCATGTATGCTTGTTGGAAGTCCCGAGGATCATCTGCAGCTCGCGGCCGCATTTCGATTCAACTTTCTATGGAGGAATTACCCATAGAAGTTCCAAATGATGTTACCGAAAAGCACCCCACGCTTCGAGGATGGTGGGATTATGTCCCGAACACAGATGTTGCGCAGCCTTCCCAATCACTATCCGAGCCGAAGCAGGATCATATGTCCAACACATTTCAATCAAAACTAGCTTGTTTTATGGGTTTGTCAGCCAAAAAAAAACGCCCTCGTCCATCGCGAGGACCAACAGGTGATCAAAAACCCACAGCGCACAGCGAGAGGGGACAAGCCACGCATACTATTGAGAGGCCCCATATCCACGGCCGGACGTCGCCAACACCGTCATCTTTCAGCCGCCTCAGTAAATTCGTACCTCACATGGAACTCTTTCAAAAAGTAATGAAAGATGAGGTGCGTTAAACCTTTATGCTCCAACTTTTGCCCCTTCAACCTCCTTGCTAGCTATTATATACCACCTTCATCACGGCGACCTGTGTTGTCGTAGCTGTCCTTGCCGTCATTGGAGTGAATTTCAAGAACGGGCTGACAGTGACTGGTTGGATTGCACTCAATTGTACGTTTTATGATGCACATCAAATTAGTGGTTATTTAATCACATCGCAGGGAGTGTGATTTCACTGTTAGCGATCCATAGCTTCGGACGTGTCGTACGGCGACATGAAAGGGATGCTTTGTTGCAGCGCCCTTCCACATCCACTGTAATATCCCGCGCTGGGAATGTTCCATCTTCCGTGCGTCACGATAAACCTCGAAAATCTCGGCTTTCTTCAAGTATCCCATCGCAACTGAGATTTAGACGAGAAATGGATGACAATGATATAAATGATCCATTTTCAGATACACAAAGACTGGGAGATTTTCGCGAGTCCTGGCACACCACTGGTGTTATATCCTTCACGTCGGATTCTCCACCACCATCCCCCAGTCCTCAGATCAGCGAACTTTCACGGATTCCTATCATCCCACCGTCTCCATCGGTTTATTCCACATTCCCAACGTCAGGTCGTGGAACCCCTTTGGTACCTCACCAGAGTTTAGATGGAGTTCAGGGATTTTCACAAAGTTGGCTATTCGACCGTGGTTCCTTCTCCACGAGCGGGGATGGGAAAAGCGAAGAAAATGTTCCATAGCATATTCCAAATACGTCTCTGCCTTCGGTTCTCTACTTAAATGTATAATATATCATTCCACCATTTTCAGACTTTATTACTTATTAGGAACAATTATTTACTTATGTAGTCAGAGAAAATGTAAATACGAGAAAGTTTCTTACATAAATCAGGATAGAGATTGAAATCTCAAGAAACAGACCTCATGGATGGTTCAGACGACGAGATTACCAGTGTCCTGCCTGTACATTACTCGAACGGCCATGCTCCAAACATCCGGATTCATCAATTTCCTCTGTTGACTCGACCTTTGCAAGCACCTCCCTCTGCAAGTTTGAGTGGTAAACGTATCTCTGCTCGTATTAAACCCGGAGTTCGTAGGTTAGAAGTCCATATTCCAGCTGATTCACGGCCTGAAGTCTGGAATACCGACCGAGCAAAGGAATTAGGAGTAGCAAGGGTTGAGGACGATCGTGAAAAAAATCAAGAGCTCAAGGATGGAGAGCGAGAGAGTGAAGAACCACGGTTGAGTGTGATTCGAATGAGGAGTGAAGAGATTCCTCAGAAAGGAGTTCATATGTTGGGCATAGTTCGGGACGGTGCGTGGATATCACTGATAATAAAGGTCACAATGATCTTATTCATTAACAGGAAAACTTCACCTTCACCCAATCAGTGAAACACATCAACTTCGCCCTACCTTGACGTATTTAGATTTTCTATCGCGCAAGAATAAACGCACACGAGGCGGAGGCTCTGACTCTGACTCTGACGATGGCCCTCCCCCTGACCCTGATGAACCTGCGCCGACGCCGATTCCCAAGAAAGAAAAGAAACCTGTGGGTGAAGTGAAAGAGGTACAGGTTTCCGCACGCAAAACAGAGGAACGAGGTGGTAAACAAGTGCAAGGAGGGCTCTCCGCTGTACGAAGGGAGATTCTACACGCTATTCGAATCGAGGAGGACGAGAATTGGGACAACCTCCAATTCTGTGATGAGACGGTATGTGACCCACATTAACCATTGATTCTCGCGTTAAATATTTCTACCAGACTATTGAATCCGAAGAAGTCTTTGAAGGTGTATTTTCTCAAAGCGACAATATATTGGAATGCAAAACGAATGTGACTGCATTTCTCAAGGAAATACATGGGTTATAGACATTGGCCAGAATATATCACACTTTCATGCAAGGTTTGGTATACAAACACGCAAACTCAATCACGACACTCCGGAGCAAATGCAAATTATACACCCAGTTGACACTACTCAATATATATATAATAGTAGCAACTTGGTCACCCGGGTATCAAAGCTTGGGTCAATGATCCATAACCGGGCTCAGTAACGCACAACTGTTGACTGGGGCACTGAACGGACTTGGAACGGGATTCCGACCTTCAACTCTTCGAAACTCCAAATGACATACCATTCTTGAGCACTTGCCTGGACTCAGGAGTTGTTTCTCCAAATTGGTGGAGCGTTACAAGTCCATCGCGAAGAAGCAACAAAAACGCCATACAGATCGCGCGTTCAGTCACATGTCACGATCCACCCCTCCACCCGCACCCCCAGGCGAATAGTGCAGATAATGGAAAGAGACAGCGAAACTGATTCCGATTCGGAGATTTCTAAACAAGATATTGACATCGAGAACGAAATTAGTCTATCGGGAGGATCACAGCAGCCCGGTATATCTGCTGCAGGTGTCCTCCTCGCAATGAGAGAAATCCAATGTTTGGATTTGTCTGCTGTTCGGCGGGTAAGTGACCATAATTTCGCTAATTTTCCGTTGACTTCTAATTCTCCGCTGTTCATATCAATAGGACACTGCTCTCCATGATGATATCCTCGCTGCCGCCAATTCTATTCTTCGCTTCTTAGACGATGCTAATACTCCTTCCCTTTCTGAGACCTATATTGAAAAAGTGCTGGTTGTTTTTCCATGCCTCGGTCAGCTTTTTCTCTTTAATATCCACATCCTCCTCATGGTGTGCAAGTGGATGTGGATTTCTTGTCAGTTCTCTTTGAATATCGTCAAGTATTCTATGGTATTGCTGCCCAATCAGCATCCACGACAAACTCTTCCACGATCCTTGTATGTTGGGTGGATGTAGTCCTAGCTAAATTAAGCCTTCTTTCCTTGAATGTGGCGAGCGGATTGTCTCCGAAGCTACATGGTGCCCTTACTGATTATAGAGAGAGGGACTGTGTTCAGGCCGCGACCCAGCTCCCAGGTATTCTTTTTTCGTATGGATTTGGGATTCAACTGAATTTCTCAGACAATTGGCAATCCGTTATATCTGTAGTCGGTTCAAGTAAGACATCACCCGCCGCCAAACGCCTTGCCCTACGTTTGGTGTATGCGGCCTACGTCCTAGGGCCTCAGCTCAGAGGCGAATACCCCTGGGGCCACTCAGTGTACGCAATCTCCATACCCAGCGGATTTAAACCGCTCAAATATCATTTGAATAGAAACAGTATCCGCCCCCAAGAACTCTTGGACTCTCTACTTAGTTGGACCAACCAGAGCCTGTTGAATGGTTTCCCCACACTTCCTTCGGGGTGCCATGTCAACGACCACGATCGTACCAGTTATGCCATGGTTGTTTCCCTTTTTTCGGTCTGATATTTATCTTGGCTCCAACGTTTTCAGAAATTGACAGACAGAACTCAGGCCGCCCAAACGATGCTTCGGGCCAATGAGCCGCAATCACCAATGAGACCCCGGAGCCTTGGAAATCTATTAAACATGATCCTATTTTTATTGGGGGGAAGTCATGACACACTCCCCCTCGATTGCACTTCACCCCTCGGAGAACTTGATCTTGCGCAAATCATCCTAACAAGGTGGGGAAATTTAGTCCCTTGGTGTTGGACAACGTGGAGTGACCAACGAATCGCAAATGTGGAATGCATCACTCGTTTGGTGAGTTGCTTTTCAATCCATCTTGAATAAATCTTTGAACAGCGCAACAGACGGCGACTTGGCTTCACCACCTGGGATCCTCCCTCTTCAAGGGAGTGGATCTCCAGACCTTTCCGGGGCTCATGACAAAGTTATCATTGACAACTCTTTCGGTCCAAGATCGGTTGTCCTCAAGCGCTGCGTTTCTTGTAATTCCACCAACGCTCATCTGATTTTTAGCTCATGTCCCTTTATTAGCAACTCATACACGACACCATTATCAAGCTAAGAGAGATGTATAACCCTCAACGACCAAGAGCCATCTCCCCTCCGCTAATCGTCATCCTTTTCAAAGCATGCTGGGCCACCACCCAGCTTCTTTTCTTGGGCGTAGATGGGATAGAACCTTGGGCTGAGTGCCTAATCCCCCAATTCTGTAGTTGCGTCCTGGGTCTGTTCTGTATTCTTGGCGACGAGGAGGAAGAACTTCACGGTATGTTCTCTAGTCCTTACTTTCTATCTCACTCTCAAAAGTATTCAAGTGAAAGATCTCGTACTGGAAGGATTAACTTTGATCCAACCTCCTATATTTCGTTTATGTCTGAAGAAGATCCAAGAAGACCCCAGATTCCAATTCAATATAAGGTTCCATGAAGGTAGGTGCGAGTAATACACTCTAGAAAGCATCCCTAACCTTTGTCGTGTAGCAATAGTTCGGGCCAGGAGGTGAACGACCTTGATTTTATTGTTTTGTAACATGTGTCGAAGTGGATACTTTGTTAGAAAGCTCGTCAGGATTGTGGAGGATGGCCCTCAGGCTATGTCCCTGTATGACGTACTTGACGTGAAAAGTATCCTTACCTTTCTCACAATAGCATGGCATAATAAAGCCGAAGACTACATCTTTTACGAAATGGTCTCGCCCCTCTTCGCTTCTATCGTGGCCACATTAAAAAAGTATACTTATGATTTACCCCAATCGCTAATACTCGGCGACACTCTGTTAACCGCCCTATCAACCCTGGAGTACCATCACGGTGGAATTGACGCCACACAAGAGGTAGTTATCTGGAACTTTGTTTTGCGTTCTGATCGCTCTAGATTCACGTTAGCATGTATGTACTCTATAAGCCTTGTTGTAAAGCTTCTTAAGCCCTACTCTAGCTAGCTTCGCACATCGCCTTGTAGCGGCCGAACAAATTCCCGACCAATTGTGCTATGCAGAAGCCTGGGATTATCTGCGGGACGCTCTTTTACTCGTTCTGGATCAGCGATCTGTAGTGGGGGACGAAGCTTTAGCCTTGTCGATATGTCCTGTTCTGTGTGTCGCTCTCATGAAAATAATATTAACTGATCCTGCAACGCGTGCGTCAAAGACCTACTTGAATCCTTTCACTATGTGCTGATTCTTCGCAGTGTCGTACGCACTTACGTCACCTTGGACAATGAACTTGTGTCTAGAATTGCGGTTGTTAGTGGACGCTGAGGGAGAAACACCCACCTTGTACTCTACCACACTCCGTCAAAGACTAAAAGGAGTGGGAAAGCTATTATTGGATTGTGTAGGTTCAGTGGCGAGTCTTTCGTGCCAATTAGGCTGATCAGGAGGGTAGATTTCCCAGCGGTTAGTGCTTCCAGAGGAGCCAGAGCCAATGGTTGTTGTTACCCAGTTACTTCATGTGGCTAAACGCGCTGATAGACTACGACGCAGGAACTCCCGGTAATGCGATCCAAGCTCGTCTTCTACAATGCCAGCCCCTATTCTCGTTTAATTCTCGTCCCTGAGGTAGAAAGCTAAGCACGTGGTACTGTACCGTCTTGTTACATAATAAGAAATCATTATCTTGTGAAATCTCCGCGGGAGTTGAGGTCGACATGACCTCTTTACATCTACAACATACTCATCGCCGCAGGTCCCATTCCGCGTCCAACCCTTCTTCAAATTCTCGTCGCTTCTCAGACAAATCCCCGAGAGCCCTCGGCAAGAGAGCACACCCGTTTAGTTCGGGAAATGATCCGTCTTTTCACAAGTGGGATATCGACGTTTGGAGGCGCGGCAAGAGACGCCGTCGTGATTTTTCAGTATGTTTTTGATACGAACAATTTTCGTCTACTTATCATCACTAGTCACAATCCTGCATGATAGAGACTCCCCTCCACATGAGTAGTCGATATCGACAAAATGCAACCGCACCGGCGACCCCACTCTTCGCCACAACATCGGCCGAATTCCATCTCAAGCATGAGCTCGATGACACAAGTAGCATTTGCTATGCACAACCTCTCGAATCCGCCGTGGCTGTCTCTGAGGACTCTGCAGTCCAAGATGATTTGACTAGCCTGTCTCACCTTCGTTCAAATGCCTTCTGGGAACTTCACAGAAGCATTAGGGAGAATGGAGAGGGTCTTGTACAGCGTATGCGTGATTACGAGTATTCGAGATCTAGATCAGATATCTACTCCATGCCCATGGAGGCTCAAAGGCGGGGGCGTAGGTCATCCGATGCAATATCACCCTGGAAGATGGAGGATTTGCAATCTGCGACAGGCGATGACGACGAAGACGATATTCAATTCTTTTCTGGAGACGACCAGCGGATGCTGGTATGTGGAAACTCCGGCAGAAAGAGAAGCCTTTCTCTGGGTTCGGTGAACGAAAGCTCCAACCAGTTGGATTTCCCCCGTACTCAAAGCGAGCGAAGCTCCTCTCCGGCAGAAACTTCGAGTTCATCTATGTACCATTCTTCCGACGACAGTGAGGTACATGGTCAGCCTGCCACGGATGCGAACCGCCCGTGCCTTCCTTCGGGACTCGCTCCATTAACGCCCCTTCTGTCACACACACTTTCAGATTCCACAAATTCATCAATAGTTTCCCTTCCTCTTCCATCCTCGTTACCACCGTCATCATATCCTCTTGCTCGCTCTGCAACGTCATCTCGGTCAGAAAAAGCAATTGCAGCACTCGCTTTGGCCATGGCAAATGGCGCGGGGGGTCTTACGGACTACGAGACTCTTCTCGCTATCCAATCTACCCCAGCTGTTGAAGCCTGTCAAGTAGGGGAGATGTGGGACTAAAGTTTGTTATTGGGTGGGTCATGGACTCGCATATATTTCTCGGAGCAAACGGAACATTCCAATTAGACCTGAACCAATTCACTCCAATACTGCGTCATCCCATAATTTCACATTGCATATAAAATCAACACAAATAGCTGTATTATCATTACGTCATCGATCCATTTTTCCTTCACCTCATATCACTTAGTACATGCGCTCCTCTGCGCTGCTACCACTATTTTATTCGTTACTCACTTATCAGTTCGGAATCGCCCTCAATCACTAGATTAGGATCATTAGTTTCCACACTATTTTTTAAAGACGAAAGGGATAAAGACAATTAGGACCACGACCAGTAGCAAAGGTTGAAACATATATAGTAAATTATCCCCGAGGGTGGAGCTAAATAAAAGAAAGGTTGGCAGAATAAATGGGTAATGTTCAATACCAAGACCGAGATTCATCTCTCTCGTGTAACAAGTCCTCTATCATCTTTTCCATCTCGATCCTCTTCCCCATCTCGACGAGAAGTCGCTCTTCTGCCCTGCGACGGGCCTTTCCTTCCGTATCCAAAGAACGTTTCAAATCTAATGGGCATTACGTTCATGTTAGCATAAACAAGGGTTGGACGTGTTTATAACCTTCACCTCTGATGATTCGGTCAATGTGTGGATGAGCGGATGCGTCTGAGAAACATTCTCGTGCATTGGTCTGTGCTGCAACGTCATCCAGGTTGAGCAAATTAAAACCGAGTCCTAGATCCTCTTCGAAATCGTCAGTGGTGGCGCCGTCATCAAGTTGTTGGTGTATCAGTAGGTTTGGAATTTCGCAGAGGGATTCGACGCGTAGACGTTTGGCAGGGCGCCGCGGAGCTTGGGGATTCGTCTCAAGTTGAGCCTGCGCCATGGAGCTAGGCGCGGAATGAATCCTTCGGGTTAATGACCTATCCATCCTCGTGGAAAATCCAAGAAACGGTGATTCGGCTATATCGTCCAGAGATTATGATATGTATTGGATTCAGGATAGCTGATCTAGCGGCATGAATATCACGGAACAAGGCCTTACATGCATTCGAACTCGGTGTTGCTAGATGGTATTTGCGTTTCTTTCCTGGTCGTGTGGGGGTCGATGTAGAAGGAGATACGACTGAGAGGTTCGATCGTCCTAGAGTTAAGATATGACGCATTGGCACGAAATGATTCGTTCTTGACTGTACTCACTCTTTTTCAATGGTGTCAGGAGAACGCAATCTATGTATAAGCGCCTTAGCTTGATGCAATGAGGTAGAATTATATTGACATGCACCCATAAGAGTTGTCTTGGGAAGTCGACGTTTTACTCTAGTTTGGACTGTGGACCCAAAAACATAAGAGAATTTCATATGCGGAAGTAAAACTAGCATTGCGTACCTCTTACGGTTTCATCCTGTTGGCAATGGATCGAGGGTCCCGCTGAAGGTGAGCTCTGCTGGGTCTTGTCTTTTGACATGAGTTGGTGGGCGTTCTAAGCCAAGTGTTGACTATTTATCCACCCCCACAATATTCAAGCGAATTGCCGAGCAGGGTCGGGACCAGGGCTCATAACTTTTCGCATCCTGGAAAACGGACTTTCAAACATTAGGGAGTGTTTCAAACTACATAAACCCTGGGCCATGCATACAATGAGTGTAGTATATACGCAGCCGAGCCAAGCCAAACAAGTAAGTTAATAGACGTGGTATCAAGAGCACACAGCCAAGTCACAGAAGAAATTTAGAATTATAACGCGGAGCCGAGCACTTTCATGGCCAACGCGCGTAGTATCTGCTCCATATATATTAGCGGGGTATTAGAATGACCGTTGCTGTCGGTTTCACCTCTGCCTTCTGTGTCCCCCCAAGTTCACTAAAAACGGCGGCCACACTCTTGCCTTTGGCGTCCCGAACTGCACCAAGACGATTGCCAGCGTATGCCCCGAGCATTAAACCAGGGACATTGGCAACAATGAAGCCAACCCCCCCTCCGCATACTGCTCCAAGATAACTCCACCAAGGGGCGTGTCGTTCGACCTCTGGACGGAGAAGCTGCGGCCGAATAACTAGTGTATTCCGTTATATAAAGTAAGACCGTACCTCTTCAAAAACGTCGGCGAACACTCCCTCTGCATCTGGTCGCCCTTGCGGGCCAGTTTGACCCGGAGAGGTAGAAAACATCCCGGAAAACTGGGAGAAAAAGCCTGATGAAGAACTGGGGTCACCTGTGGGATTTGACTGTGATGCATAAAGTGTATCGTATTCTTTCCTCCGTTGTGGATCGGAGAGTACATAGTATGCATCGGCTACTGCCTGTAATTGTGATGGATAATAGAAAGTTCAGAAGAGGGCTGGCCTACCTGGAACTTCTCTGTGGCTTGGAGCCTGTCAGCGGGGGAAGCGTTCGCCAGTCTGTCAGGGTGGGTTCTGGGGGAAGGGGTGAGAAGAGATTTGCGGGTGGGTGTATGCGCGGACCTGAGGGACTCTTTCTTGTATGCTTGTCTTATCTCATGTTGAGTTGCATTCCGGGAAATGGACAGAAGCTGGTAATAGTCTGGAATCATCTTAAGCATCTATTTCCCTGACGTCATATAAATACTAATAAATCTAGCTGACAAATCGCAGTGGCGGTGGCCTCGGCCGTTCAAACGCTCCCGGCGCATCCTCTCCCCTGCTGCCTTGTGCAATAGTTGGTCCACTGATCGTCGGCCGTCGCGGCGTGCTCGGTAGCCCCCTACGCCCTCCAATTGCTACTTTGCTGCCCGTCCGTGACACTGGCGACGACGTTCCAATCAAGAACGGTCTCAGCGGAATGCTTGTCTCCCGCTTTACCGTAGTCTCGCTGGGCTCTCCAATTATCCCACCGCTAGACGCTGTCGCCGGTCCCATTGTGCTCGATGACTCTGGAATAGCAACCCCGGATCCCAAAATCATCGGCCGAATGCCCTGCACTGTAGTCGCCGTCGCAGGCGTGACCGTATACATGAATTCGTCCTCTGATTCTACATCACTTAAGGTCGTGCTGTTGTTCAACACGCTGGTTTGTACAGCGCTGCTTGTCGGCATGGTCAATCCTAGAATGATGGATCTCAACAAACAGTAGTGATTTGTTTAATTGAATTCAACCGACCACCTATGAACGATGTCACATCGTACTGCGTTCCTGCAGAGTCAAATCTCGCGGTAGTCTCAAACCGCGAGGGAGATACGGGTAAAGATGGCGTCTCGCCAGCAGTCACCTCAGTTGGGGCCGGTTTGGGAGGTGGGTCAAGCCCTGGTACTCTTGAACCTACTCCAAGCTTGCTCAACTCATCTCTTCGCGTGGTCGTGTCCGTAGCCACAACAGGAGGTTCCGGGAAGATGCTGAGGGAAAAGTCGCTGCGATTGGATGCGGAATCAGGCTTACGTCCGAGATACGAAAGTGTTGAGACGCTGTTTGATCGTGCTTTCATCGAGCCTTCCGAGCTCTTACCCGGGACGGACATCGGGGAAGAGGACGATGCTTCTGGCGGGTCTGGCGGGATGGATTGAGTACTAGGAGAGACAAGCCTCAGGGCCGCGATGCTGTTATCAAGTTCCGTCTGCTGGCGTAGGAGTTCATCAAACGAATTTATGCTATCTTGCGGGCGCGATCGTAGTTCCTGTATTCGTTCTCTTTCAATAATACCATTCAGACCATAAACAGGGGAGTCGGTTTCCCTTGCAAGCGCATTCAGGGGTACGGGGTATGAAATGGTAGAACTATGCTGCATATTGTAGTATGAAGCAATAGATGTCGTGGCAAATTGGCGGTCTGTTGGCGTCCACTCTTCATTTGACCACACAATTGTAGATCCAGCGGGGTTCTCCGATATGTTACGGATGCTAGAACGTTCTGCGGGTGCAGGCGTTGAAACCAATTGCGTCTCCTTTCCTGCTTGTTCCTCGGCGTCAGGTTGACGAGAATTACGAGGCATAATCCACGACGAAAACCTCGATATAGTGGGGGTGCGCGTAGGTAGCATGGATCCCCTGTTTTGACCCGGGGAAGTGCGTCCGTTCAAGGCAATGTCCAAAGTTTTGGTGGTCGGAGAAGACAGGTGGAATACAGATGCTCTAGGCTTCTCTGACGGCTCGGGGAACGCAATTTCTCTCGTGTTTTGCGGGTCGAGTACCGTGCGGCGCTCCGGTACCTTATAGAAAGCGACGATCAATACAAAAAGGGTAAGAATATACACCTCCACTGCACGAAGAAATCGGCCGAGAGGCGTCTCAGAAAATGCGACTGTTCTATATTGTTAAATGACAATCTATTGACTTTTAGGTCACGTACGGGCAATGAGATTTCCGATACCTAGCCCGCCACTGATGAGTAACGCAACCAGGGGTGCCGCGTATGACTGCACGGGTCGGTGCCAGGGCATAAGAGGTGATAGGAAAATGTTGAGAAAGAGTTTCAGAATAAAAAGGGCCGATACAACGACTTCAATCGTTGCTTCAGCAACATAGACGACACCAAATCGAGAATCAGGTGGTGAAACACGCCAAATGACCTGCAGGGCGGTAATTGAAAGACAAAGACCAAGGAGGCTCCATTTGAGTAGCAACCCGACAATACCCCAACGTTTCCAGCTTGCACTGTGTGCATTTTCGCGGGGGTTTGGTCCACTGATGGCTATGGGACCCTCACCGCGAGGGCACTGTGCAACGAAGCACCATAGAAATAGATACAAAAACCCAAGTGACGCTGCAAGAACAACTTCTCGGGCAGTTATTAGGCCTGAAACAGGGCTAACATTGGCGGAAATTGAGCTTCCCTGAGCCAAAATTTGGCTAAGATCGAAAATAGCGGCCAGAAAGGCCAGAAACGAAGATGTATAGAGAAAAATTGCGATTCTATGGATAGCCCGTGAGTGGACAAGGTACTCGGAGTTTGGTAGAAGCTTACAGATTGACGCGCTTCATAACTAAAACAAAGGTGAAGATACTAAAAGTCATCAGGCCGACGCAGAAGAAGGGAATGTCGGTGAGTATAGATTCGATCTATGTTGCCTTGACTGTCAGTATGGGCACCCAGAGTGGTGCACTGGAATAAACATACCGCCTCATCGTCACTGAGTGCGAGCACAGATGGTACAGCCGCTGTCTTGGACATGGCCGAGTCAACAGTTCCTGCTCGAGCAGGTTGGCTTTGGTAACTACTGTAGCCGGTGTATCAAACAAAAGAATATGGCAGGGAAAAGGCTCAGAAGAGATGAAATGGGCGTTATGAAATGTGCTGTGTCTCCAGTGAAAAGACCTGCTGGGGAACCCGAGAACTAGGGAGAACCAGAAAGGAGTCTGAGGGATTGACCAGCAGCCGGAGTACGCGGCTGATTTCCCAAATGCTGTATCTCCTATGTCACCAGAGATGGGTGAATAATGAACGATAGAAAAGAAGGGAGTCGCCCAATGGTTTAGAGCATGACCAGGGAATCAATGGTGTTGGGAGTCCTTGACAACCAGTGACTATATTTCTCATACTGATTTAATTTTAATATCTAATCTAATCTATTACTATGGGCGCTAGGATCTGAGATCTGAGGTCCGAAGTATATCATGTTATTTTATTGTCCGTCATCTACGTACACTCATCGTGGTTTACAAGTGGCCTGTTATGTAGGTGTTGTATCAAAACAGCTCACTCCTGGCATTTGAACTAGCCCCTGTCAATTGCCTGACCAAAAACATGCCCCGACCTTCATCGACACTTTTTGCGCTTCTCATCCCAATCACGCTTTTTGGACGTGACCTTGTGCCAACCCCAGTTCGTCCAAGCTGTTTGGTCGGACTGATACTCCTAGTTGGACTTAATCCCCCTCCGGTTAGGTGTCTAAGGAGGCCAGGTTCACCTCCACCGAGCCCAGTGAATTGACGTGCCAAGGTTGTAGTCCCGGTCAGCTGTGAGGCTACTTTCCCTGGACCTGTATGAGTGGGCATCAGGGGAGCGCGTGTGGGTGAACCTTGGGGCGATCCTCCTACACCCAGGAGAAGCTTAGACGAAATCAATATCCAAGACACTGCAAATCAGAAAGTATTCTTACTAAACACTCGCGACACCAGATGCCTCCGTCATTGCCACTCTTGGCGGCGCTATCAAGCTTTTTGCCGCATCCAGGCTCCCCTTCTTTTTTCTCTTCCCTGTTGCGCCACCCTTTCATGATTTCCTTTTTACCCCCACAAACTAAGCACGATGCGTGCCAGCGACTCCCCTGTGGACCTGGTACTACGCCTCGTTCCATAGGGGATACAGATTTATGACACCCAGGGCAGACGATTCTGCTGCCAAAGCGCGGAAATGACGTTGATGCAGATGGCGCAATCGAAGGCGATGGATCGAACCGACTCGATGTCTGGTACGCCAACGACTGTGAAGATGGCAAGGTGATGGGAGTAGAGGGGAACATTGTTGGATTTGAGAGACTAGATTTCAAAGGGCCCATACCAGGAGCCGTATGAATGGTGATTTTTGTGGGAGGGGCACACTAAAACCATAAAGCTTCGTGAATGTTTTCCAGTGGAATAGAAACATACATACCTCGACATGGCATGGACCCCCTTTACCTTTGACAAACGCGGCCCGACCTTTCGTTACTTCCCTGAAGATATCATGACATACCGTGCATCGAAAACAACCCGCGTGATACGTCTTTGGCTGTGGATTATTATCGTCCCCAGGCACTGTGATATATTTACCGCCCTCCTGCACAGAAAACAAATTGCCTCCACAGTCTGCACAACAGGCTAACGGTGATAACTCCGCGGGTGAGGGTTGATCACTTTGTGGGTTGAGGGCGAGTGGTTTCGTGGATGACCATTTTGTTAACGGTGACGGTGAAGAGTTTGATGCCGGATTTACTAGGGCCTTCAAGGGGGCATGTGTCGGGCTTTTCTTTGATGCTCCTGTTGCTTTTGGGGTGTGTGTAGGGGTTCCCATTTGACTTGTTGTTTCTTCCGTAATTTTGCCATCTGAATCATCCAAGAAATCCCCTCGCGTATACCTCGATCCATACCCAGAGGCATACACCTTCGACAAATTAAATAAATCTCCGGAAACTTCATCATCCCTTGGTGGAGAGTCCGGCGAAAAAGATGATTGGGTAGCGGTATCCGAAGAATCAGATACCAGGTCAGGGGTTTGCGGAATGGGAGGACTACGGTGAGAGAACGATTCGTTGTAGAATATAGGGGCGGGTATCTTAGAATCGGAGCCAAGCCTGAGAGATGTTGAAGAGTTAGGTCGACGAAGAGGTGTTGTCGAGGTAGGTGCTTTGCCATTGGGAGAAGATGAAGGTCCTTTCATAAATCTTTGCTTCATCTCCTCTATAGCTTCGGTGGTAGGAGCAGGACTAGCCGTCTTCCGAGGTCGTGCGGGGCTGGGACTTCCTGATGTGAAAGTTGGCAACTCGTCGGTATCCGAGCTTTGAAAGCGCTCATACCGGCGGCTGGGGCTCATTATCCTATCATGTCGGTCCGCGAGCGGACTGTTTTCTCTACTAGGCCCTGAATAATGCAACGGTAGTGAGTTGATAGTGGGGCTATTTCCCGAAGGCGAGGGTTTAGGCCCAGACCCCCTCCCAACCATGCTTAGCCTTTGACTCAATTCCTCTAATGCTGGGCTTCCTTCGCGACCCTGGGCAATGCCTAGTCGTTGTTCGAGCTCTTCTATAGCTGGACTTCCTTCCCTTCTTTCCCGGGTCTTCGAGTTACTACTCATTCCACCAAGGTTATTGGTCCTCGGGCTACTAGCTTTGCTTGGTGGGTATTTCTTAGGGGTACTCGGGTCGCGTTTGAGACAGTTCTCAAAGCATTGGGCACAGGAAGGATGCCCAAGAAGGTCCACCATAGGTGAATCTCCGATATTCTTAAAACACCCTGAACAATTAAAGCATCGTTTGTGCCAATACGTACCCGAAACGTGGATAAATCCACCCTCAGATTTCAAGGTTAAGACAGGTCTTGAGCATGTTGGGCATATACCCTTCGATCCTCCATTTGTGGTGAAGCATGGGCGGCAGAGGAATCGAGAGGCATCTACCACAGTAGGGTCTGGGTAGATGGTGGCATCGGGGGGGAAAGGGGCCGAGCAGATAGCGCAAGAGTATGTTTTTAACGACTCTTTAGGCTGAAGGACAGAGCCGTACACTTTAGACAAGGTTGTGATATGTGGCGACAATGATGGAAGAATATCCTCTTCGGGGGCGGGAAGGGTGCTAGAATGTTTGAGTGGCGAGGGTGGTCGATTTGAGTGTGAAGTAGTTGACGCAATGTGAGCGGAAACGCGGTTAGCTAATGCGGACCCTGAAGGATGGCATGTAGAACCTGGACGAGGAAACCGTTTGGTTGGAGAGGAAGCAGTTGAGCCAGTGGAATGTGTATTGACGGGTCTCATAGGAGAAATGGATCTTTCCCGATGTACATAGGTGTTTGACCATCTATCCTGGGATTGTTCTGTTGAGTTTAACTGGTTCCAAGATACAACGGGGGCTGTATGATGATTTATTACATATCGGAAGCAGTTCTTAATCAAGAAACTCACCAACTGCGGCGCCACCACATTTACAACGAGAAGATGAGACAATCTCACCGCATCTGCGGCAGAAAGCCATTATAATACAGTGGACAGCAATGTAATAGCAAGGAGAGCAGTGAACGCGACAACGACAAAAGCAGCTTCAACCGCGGTCACGTGGTGTTTACTTAAATTGCTTGTTACATAAGTCAAATTCCCACAGTTATCTTTAAGGTCACTTCAGGGTCACTTCAAGCGACCATGTACAATGACCCCCTCTTCTGCTACTATTTTCGCAAATTTAGTTGTCTGTACCAACAGTTAGCTCTTTTGAAGCCTTCGATGATCCAAGGTACTTTCTCTATATACAATCATTTCACAAAAATTTACACGCTACAGAGGCGGTAGCCGATAATCCCTGGAAGCTCCTCATCGCAGTTACACTACTAAATAAAACTTCTGGTAAATTAGCCATCCCTATATTTTGGGAGGTTCTTGCCAAGTGGCCCACCCCCTGGGCCCTTTCACAGGGTATGGATATAAAAGATTCTGCATACTGGGACCCACTGACAAGGCGTAAGCTTATGAGCCGGATGTGATCACCGTCATTCAACGTCTTGGCACACAAACCGTTCGCTCCAAGCGGCTCATCCGTCTCTCTAAAATCTACCTACAAGATCCACCCTGTACCGGTGATCTTCGTCCATCCAGGCCCATGATACGAGACCCCTTGGGAAAGCATGAAAGGTATCCTCCGACGCCAATTTCCCACCTCCCAGGGACAGGGCCATACGCGCTTGACTCCTACCGCATCTTCTGCACGGCAAACGATGAACCTTTGTCGGTGGAATGGAAGACTGTAGTACCAAAGGACAAGGAGCTAATCCGCTATCTGGTACTTTTTAAATTATTGCTTTCGTTAAATATCTAACCTTTGACTTTTTATATCAAAAATGGAAATGGGCCTTCATCGAACGTAAAGAGTGGACTCCAGGTTCAGGTGCTACCCGTTCAGTAAATCTTGTTTATCTCCAAGCCTTAGTATCAGAGCTTACATCGGGACCTAATGCAATAAATCGGATGTTTACTCCGTAAATGAGCTTCTATCCAGAAAAGCAGAACATGCCATCCTTATAATTTGGCATGAACCACTGGTTGCCAGTCCACACGCTCCACCTTGGAGAATGATATTTGTTACTTGTCAATGTTTCTGAACATTCCCAGAGGAAAGACATACCATTTCAGGTTTTAGCTGCTTCACAGATGAGATACCGAGTAATCTCATCGTGGTAGTGATTTCGCGTTGTAAAATCTCGATGATTTTTACCACCCCCGGAACTCCGTAGGCCTATTAGGATGTTAGATTAGGGCTCCTGACTGGAAATAACCTTTGTAATTTACACTTTGAGCATAAAGGAACGGACGACCGAGGCCAACCGCTGTAGCACCTAGGCAAAGAGCTTTTATTACGTCTTAACAGCCATTAGCTCGGGAATGTGAGACTAAAATATACTACCGCACCTGTGCCTCGTTGTATCCCTCCTGTACGCTCATTTGAGCATGTCGGGAGTTGATTTGTATTGTTAACGTACCATCGATGTACACTGGATATTAATTGAATATCAGGTACAATCAAGCGGATGAGAAAAAATGAGCTCGACCTTCTATCCTATTGAACACATCTGGTCGTTGCTGGCGAAGTCTGTAGAGCACCTCAAGAGATGGTAGCGAGCTATGTACCCTTTCAGAGATATTGGTATGAAACGTCACCAAAACTTACTATTCCAGTTGTCGCCCTTCGTGCACCAAACAAATCATCAACCTCAGCTCTAATATAGCAAACTCAACTTACCGCCGTGATTTGAGATAAGAATGCCATCTACACCTGCCTCAGCCGCTAATACCGCATCCTACATGACCGGTCGGTATCCCCAAAGAAAAGGAAAAAGAAGATACATGCCTCGACACATTGAATACCTGTTAATTTGATAAGCTTAGCTATTAAACAAGCAGAAGAGACTCTCACCCTTGATTACAATTGGTAATTTTGTCACTTGTCTTAACCAAGGAATGGTCTGTTATCACGAGTCACTTAGGGACATAGCTCGACAACAAGACTTGTGCTAACATACCTTTTCCCAAGTCATATCACGATCGTCATTTGCAATCAGTGCCCCAGCCGTCCCGAAAACGTTCGCGTCTCTACCGCCTGCTTTCTCATCTACCGTATCCTCTTCGTAAAAAGTACTTCCTCTCTCCATTTCCTCAAGGACCCACGGGCTTCTTATATCCCGTTCCCTGTTCCCGGGAACGATTGCATCAACTGTTAACCAAATAGCCTTGTACCCAAGCCGCTCGACTTCCCGCACACGTTCCTCAGCGAGCTTATCGTTAGCATGTTTATAAAGTTGGAAGAAAAGGGTCTGGGAAGGACTAGCACACGATATGATATCACTATACGATAATGAAGCATTGGAGGAAACCATTTGGATTATGTTGGTGATCCCAGCACCCTTGGTGAGATTGACTTCCCCTATAGAGTGATAAATAAGTAACGATTGTATGATGGCTAATATGTGGGGTCGTATTCTCACCCATAGGGTGTCCGAGCTTGGCAAGAGCAGCACCGCTGATAAAAACGGGGATAGATGTCTTGTACCCGAGAATGGTGGTAGATGGATCACATCGAGACACAGGGCGCATGACGCGTGCGTTAAAAAAGAACCTCTTGAAAGCCCTAGCATTCTCGACATATGCTGAATATGTGGATTGTGTTGGTTGGCCGAAGTAATTGAAGAGCTAACGTACTGGTCTCATCGTCAGATGCGGAAGAATAATATGCTAATGCTTTATGTGACAGAACCTGTCTTGCCACAGCCTGCGGCACATTCAGCACGTATCATAGTTCAACAATGGCGACTTACCTCCATATCGGCCAAGCTCAGCAGCCTGTGTAAAGGGGGCCTATGCTTCCGAGCATTGTCGACCCGGAGTTCATCTTTCGTTTTTTGCCTACTCTCCTGCTCCTGCGTAATTATCAATGCTGCTTCAGAGTGGAGTGGTCCTAAATGTCTTGAAGGGGGTAAATTCTTGTCCAGAGCGTCCGGGGGATGGATTGGTTCATATGCACGGGTGGCATCCCGTCCTGCATATTTAAGGATAATTTGTGCGCCGCCTGGATGTTCCTGAACATGTATTAAGCAATTTCGCCCTACGTGGCATTCATGAACTTGCATTTAAGAACTCTGTCACATCATAGACTTTATTCTGAATGATGACCCAACAAGACCTAACGTTAATTGTCAACCAAAGACGACGAGGGAGTACAATCAAGCGGACTTGGGAGAATTATGGCGGGAAACCTGCTCGAGAGTCCAGGATACCATGACAGGGGAGGGAGAAGCGCAATGGGTTCGGAAGAACGAGTGCACACACACAAGCCATTGGCACCTGAGGGGCTACGGGAGATCGGTCCGATACTCTTTTGGCATGCGGCCCGTCTAAAAAATACAAATAGATAGGTGATTGCATAATATTGTCATGTTGCCTTCCACGTGATGTCGCGTTGTTTGGTATTATTTCCAACACGGTTGAAGTTGAACGTTCATGGCTGCCCTCCCGTCTAGGAAATCTCTCGAGAACCTGAAGCGTGCCGATCTCCAGAAAATATGCAAGGTACACCTTTCCATCTTCACCCAACCCCTTTACTCATTTGTTGTTCAGGATTACGGCGTCAAAGCCAATCTTAAGTCTGAAGCCTTGATTGATTTGCTCCTGGACACACAGTAGGCCCTTCAAGTTCACTTGACCTTAACTATATATCAGTGTTGCCCACAGGAAGCCAGCTACCAGAACTGCACCCTCACGCCGCTCTGTATCAGTTAGGCATTCAAGCCGGGCGGGACCTAGCCGTATTAGCTCCGTCATCATACACGATACAGACGAAGAAGGGGATGAAGACGAATTGGACGATGAGAAATCTCAGCAAGGTCAATCCGACTTGCACAGGACCGATATCCGTCAGACGATACAGCCAGAACAGAATACAATGCCAGTAACTCGCACAAGAAAGGCCAAAGAACAGACGCGACTAGGTGTTGGAAGGCCCGTAGCCGCTGGGGGTTCTGGTCCACGTATGGTGACCAAATCTATGAGCATTCCAAGAGGGCAGCGGAAGAAGAGCAGCAAAAATATGAGGGCAACTGAAGCTACCATATATGAAGAAGGTCCGGATTAAGATTTCGGACAGCTAGAATCGATAACCCATGGTTCGTACAGATGCAGAGCAGGAAATAGAACCTACGGATCAACATGAACAAGGTTTGTTATACAAATAGCTCATTGCAACCTTGGCTCAGCCCTATGTTGGAATCTTCCCCTTTAGTCGACGCGCAAGATGCGACCGACTCCCTAACATCTCTCGCAAGCATTGACAAACAGGTTGCTGAAGCCGTAAGCTCTCGGTCTAACCTCTACAATCTAGGCTGAACCTCTGCCTAGCTGCGGCCAATACATGAACAAATGAAATCCCTCAAGTCTGAATTAGACTTGGTGCATTCTCTCAAAGCTGAACTTGGACAATTGAAGTCCCAAGTCACGGAGATGGGGAACTTGAAAGAGAAAGTGGAAGCCTTAACTGCCGAAGTTCAGGATCTCCGTACCCATGTTGCAGCTGTTGCTTCCTTGAGTACCGAACTCGAGCGATTCAAGGACAGTGCAACATCAACGCTTCGGATGATATCCGACGTCACTGCTACAAAACACTCTCCAGGGTCAGGGTGAGTTATTGGTGAGAGATGGATTCATGGATCTCACGTTTAGTTCCAGTGTGATTAGCGTGATAGATGCCTCCCATCACTCTGGCTCATCAGAACCGAAGGATGTAACACCTTTCAATCAGACAAGAACTCATCCTGGTATTGCCCCGTCGACGCTCGGAAAGCGACACCGTGATTCTTCAGCAAGCAATATCACTGGTGTGATTGAAGAAAGCCAGGGATCTGATATGTTGGACAATGGCAATGACCTTACGAGAAAACTTATGCGTCCGAAGAAGCGTGCTAAAATACTGACTAATGACGAACGAGAGGAAGCGTCCACTCATGAAGCGGGTCAGCAACTAAATGTACAACCCAATGAGGAGGAGGAAACAGAAGGAGAAAGATCAGTGCCTGCACCTCGTACTTCAAGTTTCACCATTTATAATGATTTGGATGAGCAATACTTAGCCTCTGCACCTCCAACAAACCACCTCTCAGACTTGTTTCCTCTACCTTCTCCACACATAGAAACGAGCCATTCGAGACAGGAACCGACAATAAAAAGCACCACTAATGCTGCGGAGAATCAACAGCCATTCAGCTTCTCTTTCCATCCTCCATCGTCGAATCCCGCACACGGCATGTTTTCGCCGAGTTTTCCTTACCCAGAGCCACCACAATCACCATCCCCAGCAGGCGCCAATCTGGGTGGCTTTTTAAAACACTACCAAAGGGAACGAACAGACATGTTCCAAGCATTTGGACTACCATCACCTGTCCGGCCATCCTTGCCTTCGGGATCACGCAATAATGGAAGTGGCGGATCAGAGGCTAAATCTGTTGACCCCGCTTCTTTAACTCAGCGAGACAGGGGAACGGCATACTCAAATATTAGTGACGAGACGGTGAAGCCGAAAACACCAACATTAGATTCTAGTTTCAATGCCACTTCAGGAGCCACAGGCTCTACTCTTGATGCACCTGCTCCTCTGTTGAAACGCACAATGTATGGAACAGAATTAGATGGTGATACCCGGTTCGGAGATTTTGGAGTCGAAGGCGTTGGTAACAGCACGGGCGGGTTTTGGGCGGGTGGAAGATACTGAACATATATTTGAGTTCCTTTCGGACATCACAGAATGCTAGCTTGTATTTCGAACTCTGTTTTAAGCACCAACTCTAGATCATATTGTACGATTGTATTTGTCTTGTCTATAATTATTTTGTTCCGAGCATATCACATTGGCTGGTAGGATTTTGGAGCTTTCATATGCAACCCTTGCTTGCCACGAATCCGGATCTGGGAGCAGCACAAATATACTGTTTATTTATAATTGTATAAGGTACACATAAAATAATGACACTTGTCAAAGCCACGAAGCACCCAATAAATACTAAGAAACGTATTCTATGTGCTACTAGATAGAAGGCACAAACGAGAGAACCTCTTCGTACAGAAGCTCTTTTAGTTGATCTTTTGTCAAATCATCTTTGTGCACTATGACAGAAGCTGTAAGCATATTTCACCAACGGATGGAGAGACAAGGACGTACAATCAAACTCGAAGTAAGACGGGCTAAGAGGGGTGACAACGGGTTCATCATCTGGGTCGTGCTGAAGAGAATGCATATTAGCTATAAGCCTTGATGCGGTTCACCAGAAAACGTACGTAGGCTGAGAGATACGGATGCTCTAGCGCCTCGTCGACGGTAAGACGTTTCTTGGGGTCGAAAGTCTGGACCACGAGGTTTATTAGGTAGAACAGGGTAGCAGAGGGGGAAAGGCTTACCAATGTTTTGGACAGGAAGTCAATGGCCTCTTTCGATGCGTGCGGGAAGAGAGTGGGGAAAGGTCGTCTCTTGCGAATAGGTAATGCACGGATGTAATCTCGAGACCGCCTGGACGTGATGGCGTAAAATTCATCCAGGCTCGGTGTACCTGCAAATCAATAAGTAAGGAGACGACGCCATGGGGTGTGCGGAGTAGCCTTACCGATCACATCCAGTATTAGATCAAGTTGATGGCTGTAGTCACGGCCGGGGAATAATGGACGTCCAGTGAGGAGTTCTGCGAGTATACATCCAACCGCCCAGATGTCAATTGCCTGAATTCGAGGTTGAGCCAGACAACATAGCTGAATAAGATGTAGAGTTACCTTCGTGTACATTTTGAACGAAAGCATGATTTCGGGTGCACGGTACCAGCGAGTTGCTACATACTCGGTCATCAGGCCTACTTCTTTACCTCCAGGAACGCTGGTCTTGACGCTTCGGGCCAAACCGAAATCACAAACTTTGAGATCGCAGTTGGCGTTTAGCAGGAGGTTTGCGGGTTTCAGGTCACGGTGAACAATGTCCGCGCTATGAATGGACTTCAAAGCACGTAATGTCTGGTAGACGAAATACTATAGGGATGATAAGCATGCGAGACCCGCCACATATTAGAATATGCAACTTACTTGACAATGGTCATCTGTCAGATGTTGCGTTCGAATAACTCGGTGCAAATCTGTCTGCATCAGCTCCTGTATGACTTTACGACCATAAGAAAGTGTAAATATTGAAAGGTTTAAACATACAGTATATTTCTTTGAATGAATCTAAGGTTGGGGGCTTGATGATGTCCAAAATGGAGATAATCTAGGAAAAGATTAGATACGCTGCCTTTCCTTGTCTCGAGGGCGTACATTTTCGTTAACACATGTCTCTGAGAAGAACTTCAAAAGCTTCAATTCTCGGAGAGTTCTCAAGCAGAACAAGGTATGATCGAAGGGAAGAATCTTCTTGATCGCCACTTGTCGCCCTGTCGGCTTGTGGAGGGCAGCAGCAACAGTACCGTAGGCACCTTCTCCGATTGCATGTAAAAGTTGATAGTCATCACCTATATATCAACTATTAGGATTCTGTGGACCCTGAGACAACATGCGAAGGATAAAACTTGCCAATTTCGAACTTGGGGAGGGGCTTGGGGGCTTTGCGAGAGGACATTATTCACACCAGAAACCAGCCGGTGGAGTACGTTAAAAAGATGAGGGGGGAAACGGGTTGGGAGGAAGTGAAGTGAATTCCGAAAGGACGGGATTGTAAACTTGATAATTCATCGATACCTTTAAGTACCTTCGGTATGTCGCTAATATCAGATTGTGCCAAATAGAAACCGGTGATGTACGAGTGGTACGAGGGGTAACACCGCCCAGGCGTAATGAGCTGCTAACAAGTGACTACAACCGCATCAAAAATTTCACGTTTCGTAATGGAGGTATCAGAGAATCCATGATACAGAGCGTCGTTCCAGATCGTTCCCTACTCCCTTGTGTGGAGGAAGAGTAGGTAGCACTAAGTGATATGTAAGTAAAAACGATCATTCGAGTCAATACACAATTACGATTCGACGAAGTTCAACGGTGTATTTTCCTGGAAGGCTCGGTCTTGAAAGGGGATATGATCCTTGGCGCAACATACTTCAGGGAAAAGGAATATCAGAATGGCCTAGTGACCCCCATCAATTCACACACGCGAGCCCCCATCGCCGACCTCATCTTATGATCTATAATTCTACGTGAAACAAACGATGAGTTGCAAGGTGCAGATAAAACCTCAGAGACTTGTATGCGACGCAGCTGCTTCCGTTCATCAACAATCATATCATTTCCATTTGTCTACTTGACCCTGATGTTTCACCATAAGTATCAGATGTGCTGAATGTATAGCCGAGTGGATATACACATACATATGAAACTACTTAAGGATTCTTGAGGAGCGTCGACGTAGCGACGGACCAACGTTGAGCGGTCCCATTCCCAACCATATCGGCGCTGGGAGGCTTCCGAAGCCAAATAAGATCAATGTGAGTAAACCTTACATAATAAAGAATAAGGTTTGCATTGTCCTTGTTTATTTCGGAAATATCCGCTGATGCTTTGGATTTGGATAGGGGTCTGCCACTGTCCACTGACTACAACCGTGCTTTGGAAATGATGGCTTCGCTTTGTCTTGGCAAAGACTCCCCATTCTATGATAGGAGGCGCAGCTGTTTCTTTATGGGCAGAACTCTGAAGGGGAACATGAACAATGGCTCGCTATCGATGCACTCCCCAGTCCTCTTCAAGTTTTCTTCGCTTGCTCATTCTATTGTTCCCATATTGCTTCATCAATTGAGGGTGTTCAAAATCGACATGTGGAGACAGGGCGGGCCAATCAGGTCGCGCAAATGACTTGTCCTTGTGGTATTCAAATTCGTTGACTACAATAATGGTTGCCA
Source organism: Clitocybe nebularis (assembly GCA_900068955.1). Classification (NCBI taxonomy): domain Eukaryota; kingdom Fungi; phylum Basidiomycota; class Agaricomycetes; order Agaricales; family Clitocybaceae; genus Clitocybe; species Clitocybe nebularis. The sequence goes on along the minus strand of CEMJ01390992.1, from coordinate 38,874 downwards.
GGCACAAACCAGATACAAATACTCGCCTCACCCATTATTTTCCTCCCTACTTCCCACTACCTTTCTCTTCTCTCTATTTTTACTCTCTGTTCTTTTTGCTCTATCCTCGAACAGCACCACATTCTTTCTTTTACACGACTATCGCTAGCGATGTTTGCTCCTACTCTTTCCTTGGGCCTGGTTTTGTTGCCCTTTGTTTCAGCTGCTGTGCACAACGTCCAGGTCGGCGGGGCTGGGGGGAAATTGGAATACTCTCCAGAGGCTATCGTAGGTTTCCCATCCATGGTCCTTCTTCAATATTAAATCCAATCGGATTCATAGGCTGCTCAACCCGGTGACCAAGTCGTTTTCCATTTCAATCCCAAGAACCATACCGTATCTCAGTCATCATTTGCAAACCCATGTGGATTGAAAGAAGGTGGTTTTGATTCTGGCTTTATGCCCGTGCCGGCAAATCAGACGGATCACTTGCCAACATACACTATCACGGTGCACGACGTAGGAATCAAATCTAAAATTGTAAATGTCTAGATTTAACAGTATGATACAGACAGAACCCATTTGGGTGTACTGTCGCCAGGCAGGAAAAACCCCAGCTAGTCATTGTGGTCAGGGAATGGTATTTGCCGTTAACTGCGGTTTCGACGATGCTCCGAACTCTTTCGGCAACTTCAAGAAATCTGCGTTGGCCATCGGTGCGAGCCTTGCGGCCGCGGCTCCATCTTCCGACTATGCTGCTCCAGCCGCAACGCCTTGGCCAACCGCAGCCTATGGGGGCTACACTGTCCCACCTGCCCCTGAAGTTACCCCAGTTACCCAGACTGTTACTCTTGGCAGCGAGGTCTGGACTACTACATATGATTCCTACCCTGGCTCCCCGGCTCCCACCCCTGCATCTCAAGAAGGACAAGTCCACAGGGTCATTGTTGGAGGGCCTGGCCAGCTCGTATTTGATCCACCCCATATTGCTGCACAACCTCGGGATGTCGTCGTCTTCGAATTGTACGTTAATTTTATAAATTTATCATCTCCATTATCACCTAACAAAACGCGGATTAGTCGCCAAAAGAATCACACTGTTACCCAATCGTCATTTGCCGACCCCTGTCGCAAACTAGATGCTAACGGTGTGACAGGGTTTGACTCGGACTTGTAAGCTTTATGCGTACATATTTACTTCTGGTTTTCATTAACATGTCCATTGATAGTATCCCGGTGGCCGATGGTGTTACTGATTATCCTACTTGGAACTTCACCGTCACTGACACCGCACCCATATGGGCATACGTAGGTTCAATTTATGTCTTCTCTGATACCAAAGCTCATGATATGTCTATCCCAGTGCCGCCAAAAGACCCCTGCTAGCCATTGTGGCGCAGGCATGGTGTTGTAAGTCAAACTTCTAAATCACATCGCTGCATTTTTATTAAAACAACTCGTAGCGCCATCAACCCTGTTGAGACGTCCGACCGCAATTTCACTGCATTCCAAGACGTTGCGAAGGCCATCAACGGGACTGCTGCCTCCTCAAATGATCCCTTACCAACTGAAGCCCCGAATAACGGAGCTACATCTCCCCGCATTGCAGGTGCAGGTATCACCCTCATTGTGGCCGCCCTGGTCGCCGCTATGTTATAAGAGGGGTCGAAGTTTATGGCATAACAGTGGTGGCAGCTTTCAAGCTTTTAATTTTAATACACGTCTTTTATGAGTCCGAAGCATTGTCTAGATGACTATTACAGCTCTTAGTAAATTTTTTTTTCTCTCGCGGTTGATGTCGACCTTTGGGTTTCTTATTTCATATACCTGGTATCATCAGAATTAATCCATTATACCACCCAATTTCAATGAACTAAAGAAAAAAACAACATATGATGAATATTCGTAGTAATAGTATATACTAACAGCTCGCCATAAGACCAAATGCCGATATTACGCTTCAAATCTAGACCGTTCTGTAAGGGAAATTCGTTGAAGAAAGTATCAAGTTGAAAGTCTGACATACAGTCATGTTGATACCTACTCTTCTTTCCTTCGAAGAATTACATGTAGTTTCGAGAATTCGAACCGCAGGGTCTCATACTTGAAACTGCTACCCTATATACCCAATGTTCATTCACCACCAGTAGACTCCCTCGCCTTCTTTTCTTTCTTCAACCGCTTTCTTTCCCGCCGCGCCTCCTCGTCTGCTTCTTCGCCCACTGCTGCCTCCTTGGCTTTCTTCTCTTTTTTACGTTTTTTCCGCTCTGCCTTGTCTGCGTCTTCGTCCTCCACACCAGCCATTGATACATCCGCATCTTCCGGGGGAAGGATGTCTGATTTACGCTTCCTCTTCTTCTCCTTCTTCTCCCCCTCGCTCACTGCGCTGGCGCTTGCCACAGTGGTAGGAATTACGGTGGTAGCTGAAGGGCCAGCTGTTGGTTGCTAGATTTGCGTGAGATTGTAAATATCGTCCACTATGTAATTTCCATCATACCTCGTCGCGATTGTAGTCGACATAGTCGCGACTCCATTCAACTGGGGTAACCCCATCAAGCTTCTCACCGTGTTTTCCAAGTTTGCCATCCTTAACCATCTTCTTTTTTTGCAGAGCCATTGGTCCAAGGCCCCAGCGCCTAGGATATGTATCTCGCTCCATAATACATCTTTTGACTTTTGCAACAACTCCGTGGTCACATGTCGCAAGCTCCACAGTTGACATTTGGGCAATGGCAAGCGCAATGGCTTCACCTGTAGGCTTTGTAAGTACATTTTAACACAATCAAAGTTATAGTGGACCTTTCGTCGTCATAAGTACGACTTCTTCATTCAGCCCAATATCAGCCTCGTATCTGAGAAGTCCAGGAATCATAAGTTTAGCACCATAACAAACAGCATTCACAGCACTATCTTTCACTACAATGCGCTTGTATCCTACCATTAGACATTCTAATGGGCGGATGACACGACGTAAATAAGATTCTATTAGGAAATAAATTAGCTCATAATGAGGGGTATTTCAGGGAGCAACTCGCCGTCGCGCTTATTGTCATACAACCACTGTGCGTCCATTACATCGTGCATTGTGACAATATCATCGTTTTCCGACATGGCACCACTTCTGACCCGCCGTAATTCCTGCATATGTCCCCCCACACCCAGGATCAAGCCAAGATGAACACACAAAGTTCGAATATATGTCCCCGCCTCACACGATACCCAAAAAACAGCCAGGTTTCGCTTTTCGTCAAATTCGAAGAGCTTGGATTCGTGAATGGTTCGGATACGAAGTTGGCGCTTTACAGCAGAGATCAAAGGAGGACGTTGGAACAGGGCACCTGTGAGCGTTTGTAGCGCTCGAGGAAGGGCTGCAGGATTCGGGAGGCCGGCATGAAGACGGAGCACACACACATATTCCTTTCCTAAGAGATAGTTCTAGAGTGAGCAACTAGCATAGAATGATACCCAAAGTATGAGCTTGCCTGCTCCCTGTTGCGATTTTACGAGCCTAGTAGCACGGTCAATACAAACAATCAGACATCCAGTGACTTTGGGATCTAGAGTGCCACTATGTCCAGTTTTCTCCACACGCAAGATGCGTCTCAACCATGCTACAACTTCATGAGATGACGGATTTGAGGGTTTGTCCAGATTGATAACCCCAGACCTAACATAGACGCGTAAGCCATGCTGACAATATGAAAAGGGCATTCGCGCATACTTGATGTACGTTGTGATATCACGCTTTAACGGGCTACAGCCAGAAGGAATCGGTGTAAAATGGCTGGATCGGACAAGTAGTTTGTCATAGTTTTTGAGTAGGAGGGGCCATTCTGAAGTATCGAGCTTTGGAACGTTGCTTTCGGATTTGATTGAGAACTCTCCCTCCAGTTGTGCCGAAGCAACTTGGTCTCGTGTCAGAGAAGGGGCCATTGTGGCAGACACTGACGAGATTTTATTCGAACTTCCTCCAACGAATTGTCGGACTTGAGAAAGTTTTTCCCCAGGGTCCCTGCATATTCGCGGAGCTTCCGCATTTGGGATTCTCCGGGTCAAACCTTATTAACCCAGCTGTATAGTACTTTTTTTGTCAATCTTACCGACAACTGACTATCTTCGTTATCCTCAAGACCTACTCAAGACACCTACGATGGTCAGTCCCCTGGTATCGCTTTGCTGAGTTCCCTTCTCAGTAGGCTTACACCGGGTTTTGTCTCCCTCAGCCCAAGGCTGCTACAGGAAAGAGTGCTGCTACGAAGCACAAATTCATCATCGACTACTCAAAGCCTGCAGCCGATGGTGTTTTCGACGGAGCTGACTTTGAGAAATTCCTCCATGACCGTATAAAAGTCGATGGCAAGGCTGGTCAGCTCGGCGAAAGTGTTAAAATCACCCGCGATGGTAGTCCATCACTAGCCACACTCGTATCATTAGCTGAATACTTCGACAGGGAACACAAAACTTACCGTGACCTCAAACATTCCGTTCTCCAAGCGGTACCTCAAGTACCTTACGAAGAAGTTTTTGAAAAAGAACAGCCTCAGAGATTGGATTCGGTTAGTACATGCAGTGCATATTTTTGACATGCATTTAATGCAGTCTTTTCCATCGATAGCGTTGTTGCTTCATCAAAAGACAATTATCAACTGCGCTTCTACAATATCGCGTATGTCTTTTCTTCTCCAATCTCGGCCTTCACACCTGACAACATCGTAGGGGTGCTGGGGATGAGGAAGACGAGGATTGAGGTTCAAACTGTACATATTAGGTCTAAACCCTATATGTTATATATTGATTCAATATGACACTTCGACCTTCTATACGTACCGTAAGCATCAAGCCCGGCGCAATGCTAATATAGGGTGCCCAAGGGGGAGATAAAACCCATAAAATAACAAAACTCATCCAAACAATACAGGTTGTATAGATCTTGTTATCCGGCAGTGTTAGGATCAGGCGGTTAGAACTCCCAACATCTGACAGCCTTGAGGCTGGCACTATGATCAGATAGCCGAACTAGACTGGTCGGGAAAATTCAGCAGCACATCTTGTCATTTCCCTGTCATTCGTGGAGACTCGTAAGCTGAGGAGATTCTATTTCGAAAAAATGGCGCTTAAAGGCAGCAGCGATCAACCACTTAGAATTGCATTCACTTACGACCGCCAGGCAGATTGGATTGCACGTGGACTCTCCGAGGAACAATGCATAGAATTCGAAAGCAATGCTACTATTGAAGATATCGCATCTGCCTTACGAAAGTTTGGTAGTGTCGAGATGATCGGGGGTCTGAGAGCCCTGGTGACGCGCCTTACATCCAAAGCCGACATCGACTGGGATCTTGTCTTCAACATATGTGAAGGTTATGAAGTACCAGGCCGGGAAGCACAAGTACCCGCTCTACTTGAGGCTTGGGGCTTGACCTTCACATTCTCAGACTCAGCTACTTTGGCGCTGTGCTTGGATAAGGCAAAAACCAAAGTGAGTTTATGATCCATCATGATTTAGTCAATCAAATTCTAATCAATCATGCCAGATGATCCTAGAGCACTACGGGATACCTACCGCACCTTTTGCTTGTGTACCACCCCGAAATTCACTGTCGGATACCTCTTTAGGCTTAGAGCCAATGTTTTCCATTGCCAACTCACCACACTGCGATGCGTTACAATCATTCCCTCTGTTTGTTAAGCCGTCCGCAGTGAGCAGTGGGATAGGCATTACTCAGACAAACAAAGTAATGAATTTAGAATCACTCCGAACCGTCGTGGAGGACCTCTCAAGGCGATATCCCTCTCAACATATCTTGATTGAACGTTTCCTTGAAGGGCGAGAATTCACCGTGGGGATTGTAGGCACCGGACCAGATGCACGCGTACTTGGGGTTCGCGAACTTGTGTTTTTAAAACACAACCCTAATCATCCTATTGATCCTGAACATCCCTACGAAACACATGATCCTGCTCTTCTTGACTTGGATGTTTATGGGCGAGACTTGAAGCGCTCCTGGAGCCCTAATCCCCAATACAGAGACATCAGAGTTTCCGACCCGGTAGGCCAAGCAGTTGCAAGCGTTGCACTTAGAGCTTGGCATGTATTGGGCTGTCGTGACGGAGGTCGGGTTGATGTTCGTCACGATGTAGTAGGCCCAGCTGCTATTCCTAATTTTATAGAGGTTGGTCTTCTAGAACGATCTCTATTTATGCGTATGTTTACTCATGTGCAGGTCAATCCCATTGCTGGCCTTCGTCCCGATTGGTCTGACTTGCCACGGCTTGCCAAGGCTCAAGGTATTGAATTTGAACAGCTCCTAGGCCTTTTCATTGAAAGTGCGATGAAAAGAGTATTAAGCGGAAACTAGACGAAACCTAAATTGGTGTGATACAATTGTTTAATTAGAGTACGACAATAGGCGCCTGTCCGCCTCTCTCCTCTACTTTCACCTTTCCCAGTACCATTAAGGCCAAATCATTCCACACAACCTGAGTATCGGTTAGAGTCTTGCTCCGGAACCGGTGAGCAAGAAGGGATCCGAGCTGAGCACGCAAGAATTTGAGAGCGATATTGGTTTTTGGAGGGACATGAAATTTTATCTTTCGATCGATCGATACGGAATCGGAAATAAGCTAAACGGCTTGTCAGCATCACGCATAGGGAAAAAATTTCTAGTCTCACTTTCCATTCGCATTCTCCACACAGTAATAACATAGCCATATCGTCGACAGGCCCTGTTTCCCATGCATATAGCTTCTTCGAGTGCCTGAAAATGACATTTGTATGAGTGAACTTCTATGAACTGCCGGTTTAGGGGATATAGTACTTGCATTAAGGTGAAATATGCTAGGTGATTGACACCAAAATCAGTTGGCTTCTTACCAAAATTGATCGATGAAGGGTGGAAAGAAGCATGCTGATTATTAGAAATGGTTCGCATCTGCCCGCTGGCGGAGTCAATGGTCAACATTTTGGGAAATAGCCCCGCAGTCAAGGCAGCGTTGACCATCGCAATATTTGCCGAATTGATATCTAGGTCTGGTGGAACGGTGACAAAACGGGCACGATTTCGCCCATATCTCACTCTAAATAGGAGGTTAGTAATCCAATGAACGCTGAGTGGTGAGGGCATAATGACCTGCTCAGTTCCTTAATAAAGGACCTATCAGCGTTGATAAACGAAGAATCCACTAGATATCTGTGTACAGTAATAAGCCTTTGTAAGCAAGAGAGACGAAGCTAAGTTTACCCCAATAACTGCTGGCGAAGCTCCTCGATTTGCAAGAGATTCTGTGGTCGTTGTTACTGACAATGATGATTGGAGATTTACTAATATATACCTGGTGGCTGAGATAATTAACACGGCAGAACTTGCGGACGAAACTAGGGTTAGCCGATGCGCGACGCCAACTTGCGAATGCGTTGTGAATTGTCAGAAAGTCAGAATTTTCTGTTATTGATATGAACATCACTAAACCAGCAACAACAAAAATCGCTCACCAACTCTGAAGGAGTGCTTCGCTCGGTCGGCCTCCTGTTCAAACCCAAACGGCGATACAAAGGGTGATTTTGAATTAAGCGCAGCAGCAATCGTCAGAGCGGGGTCCAAACAGCGGAACAGAGAGGCGGTCAGTAAGAATTTTCCCAAGTGGACGTCCGTGGGGAGTTTGCTGAGAAGCCGACCCATAGGCGTAATTTCTTCTGAAGGTGTCAGCGCTCGAACCTATTTAAAATGTATTAAGATTAGGTCAACGGGTGAAGCAAGTTTTGGACCTCAACAAGCATGGATATTGCGCGCTGTACATTAATAGATGCGGGTGGATCTAAGGCGCGGGACAAAACGTCTTCGATTGAAGTTCCAAGTTTGACCTTCATGATTTTGATGCGTAGCGCCAGATCTGACAAGCTTAAACGCATCATCTCAGGAAGAGGGTGGTCCGCCATCTATGATACCATATAAATAATGGTTCGTTACAAACAACGACAACAATTACCTGAGTATCGTGTCGTATTTTTGTGAATAGGTGGAAACATAAGCCGCGTCGCACTCGCCCAGCCCTTCCGCGCCTTTGGGCAGCATTACTTTTCGCGATGAAGGTTTCTACCAATCGACTGATTTGGCGTTTTTCATCAAATCTAAACGAACACCACGTCAACAAAGACCGAAGTGATAAGTTTCATGCCATACCTCATTTCTCGATGTTTCCCTGAATCGATAACACATGTTATGTCAGGTATTGTAATTCCTGTTTCCGCAATGTTTGTAGCTAGAAAAGTTAGGATTTTAGTAACTGCATGTGAAGACCAAACATACCAATGACAATCTTTCGAACACCGTCAGTTGGAAGATCAAAAACGGCGCCTTGATTTTCACTTGACAGTGTTGAGTGGAGTGGATAAATTTTGAAGTTGTTACTTGATCCAAAAGCCGGATGTTCGCTCAACATGTCATTCAAGCGGCGGATCTCTGCAAGGCCTGGCAAGAATATGAGGATTGCAGAGGAATATGACTCGTAAGAGGGATCTTCAAAGCATATCTTCTGAAGGATGCGGATGATAAGATCATATGGGATCAGACGCTCATTGAAGAGGTTAATCGTTGCGGCTGTAAGTGATGAATATCGCTTCTCGAGTTTGGCCTTTTCCTGTAATGTATCGTCTTCTTCGTCTTCTCCAGCGGGCGTTTCTTCTGTCCAATCAGGACGACTTTTCCCTCGATAATACTTATCGTGGGCTGTATTGGAAGTATTTGTAATGAAGATTGTGAAGACGGTGAAAAAAAGCTCACAATGCCGGGCGTAAGGAGAACTCTCGGAAATAGACCACCCAGTATACTCCACAGCATCTTCTAAAAACTGTATGTCTACAGGAAACGTGCGGCCTGGAACGTGAAGTGTTGGGCATCCGCCGAAGAAGTCCGAAATCTTTTCAGCGTCCACAGTAGCCGACATCAGTATAACTCTATAATCAAACTATCAACATATATTAGTTCTATAGAGATTTGAGATATACCTAAGATCCGATCGTTGCTCCAACAACGACTTCAACACAATCAGGAGGAAATCCGATTCAATCGTTCTTTCATGCACCTGGGACCATTATGAATCTTTATAAGAAATATCAAAAAAAAGGACCAACTTCATCAATGATGATATGCTATAGATAATTTGAGTGCTTTTTAAGTGTTAGAGATAAAATAGGAGCGCACAGTGATTTCATCGAAGGCTGTCCCTTGCCCTCCCTGGCCTGTCCCTCCTTCTAACATGCGCAATGCAATACCATTCGTAACAAAAGCCAGGCGTGTGTTACGCGTGGTATTGCTTTCTAAACGAATGGAATACCCAACGAGAGACCCAGGTGTTCCAACAGTATTCGGGGCATCACCAAGCTCCCGAGATACACCTAGATCCCAATGTCAATGAGGCAGTGAAAGACGGAATAACAGAACAGACGTTGGGCCAGAGAAATTGCAGATATACGCCGAGGCTCCGTGCAGTATATCTTGCAAGGCTTCCCTTGAGACAATTGATCTTCGAGGATGAATGTTGGAACTTGAGTAGATTTTCCACTGGAAACTGATATGTAAAAGGGGCTATGTGGCTTTTAGGTAAAATTTACCACCCGGTTTCGCCACTCAAAACGAGAACCTGTGAACGCTCCAATATTTCGATAATTTCTTGCCTGTACTGAGATATAGGTAGACGTTCGCGTTGGGCCTGTGAATATATGTTCTTAGTAAAAGGAGGATTGTTTTTTGGGTGGACTAACCAGCATCTCCTGATATCCTGAACTGGCTTGACGCGCTCGAAAACCCGCCGCGAGTTGTTCAGAAATAACATCTTTTCCTGATGCTAGCATTCGGGGTGAGACTGGTTTTTTGGTTTCAGGTATTGGCTTGGCGCCTTTGCCATTCGTCTGCATAGTGTCAAAGGTGAACCCAGATGTTAAACATGATACATACCTGGCAGTTGCCTTCTATCTTCGACTCGATGATTGAGCGCAATTTAGCCCAGCAGCCCCGATTCACCACGTCATCTCGAAGCTTCCTGGCTTCTTCAAGCTCGTCCCAAAGATCACGAAACAACGCAGGTAATAATCGAAAAAAAGTCTGATTAGAGGCCGTTGAAGGGCTTGCAGCGAACCCGTTGGTAGGGGGGAATGTCAACGCATGAAGCGCAATAGTTGCAATATACTGCTCTGCTTGTCCATCATCATGGCATGCGATATTGTCCATACGCCACTCATCCATCTTCTTTCCTTCCCATCGGATGCTAACTGAACTCCGTTTTGCCCGACTGGCACCCGATATGATGCTATATGTGACCGCTGCGTACCTGTCCGCCTTTGCTACAACTTCCTTTAGCAAAGCCTTCGATGTACGACCTGACCAATGTTTCGGGAGTGACATATCACGAACAACGATAGTCGTCCCCTGAGCATCTGTTTCTGTTGTGGGGATGTCGTTCAGAATTTCAAATATACCTCCTGTTGTTGAGCCTTCGCTGTCGTCATCAAATATATCGGGTACGGCTGTAGTCGGCGCGGGGGTTTGTGGTTGAAGATCAGGCGGGCGCTTTCTCGTCGCTTTTGGCTCGGCGGGAGGTCCATTCATAGCTTGCATTGTTCCACGTAAACGGCTTTGTAGAGCAAGGTTGGTAGCCCGGGCGCGATCCATACGGTAAAGAGCGTCCGCCTCCTTCTCGTCGAAAAAATAAGAGTTCCTGATTGTGTCCAGCCGCTGCCGTAGCTCACGCCCTTCAGCTATATTGACACCTTCGCCGTTACGCTGCCGGTGTATGAACTCGTCGTGCTTTAAATTCAGGCGAGCGTACTGGACGGCAAGATTTTCTGTATCTGGAGAGTCGCGACCGGAATCTGACGCACTTGCGCTATGTTCAGATGATGGAAGAATAAGAGCCTTAGAGTCATCCTGATTCTGATCCAATGAAGTTTCATAGGGCCGATCAAGTACAGCGTAGGAGGGAACAAATGTTCGTGCATTGGCATCAAGGCGGGATAGTTGTTTTGGTGTCCCCGCGGGCGTTGGCGGTACCAGAAACTGGGTGGGCGTTCGTGGTATTCCGGAATTTCGATTAGCGGGTGTTCTAGGAGTCCCAGGTTCGAGGCCATCGGGAGTTGCTGTTGGAGTGGATATAAGATATGACATATCAGGCAATAGCGGGAATAAACAGTACAGTTTTCTATCAGTTCTTCTTCTGGACAATGTAAATAAAGCTATAACGACGTCAGATATGCAAAGAGGACTATCAGAGTCACTTACCCAATCATAAGCTTCGTCAAGGTCAACTCCTTGAATTGTGCGAAGACACTCTTCTACCCTGGTCTCTGAGAATCCAAGACGTCTAAGAACCCCATATGTGACACCCAATCGAGCGATTATCTTGTCCTCAGACTCGTTCAAAGGCCTTTTCCCTGCAAAATATGACTTAATACCGTGAAAAGCCCCAAATCCCGTTTCCTCATACCCTCCTCTGACTCTGATACTTGTATCAATGTGATGATGCGGTCTGTTAAGTTTGAATCTAATTCTAATCGAGGGAAAGATTTTGAGAAGCGCCGATCCATTTCAACAACCTGGGACATTCAATGAGCGGCTATGCAACCAAGAACATCGTGATTATACTTTGACTGTTCTGTCACAATACTGATGAGCATTATACAAGCATAGTGTTGCAACATAATACCTCGTAATCTCCTTCTCTGTCTTTTCCTGTAGTTTATCCACTAGGTTTTGTAGCGATTGTTCCTCCACTTTCTCCGGGTCAAATTCATCCTGGACCGCGCCATCGGCTGGTGGATCGGATCCTTTGTTGATATTTGAATCTGGCAACTCTTCGCCTTGATCACTTCCTTGAGTTCCTGTTTCTAATACCTCCATAGGAGGGTTTTTTTTGGGGGCAGATGTAGTTGCGAAGCCCCGGACCACCGGCTTCAGCTGTGTCCTCTTCTTCTTGGCCATCCCTGATGGACCAAGGCTGATTTAGAAAAAGCCCCGTAGTTTGCACCTCCCCCAGGCGTCCTCTGTATAAGATAATTGAATAGGGTGAGTCTTCAATGACCAGTCAAACCTCAGTAATGCGGTAGTGGGTGGTCTTTAGAAGTAGATGTAAAGTGAGAGGATTTAAGTGCATGAGATTTCTTAAGCACGTAGTCACTGCACATGAGGCGTCGAGATGAGCAACAACATCCAGATTTTGTATACACAGAAAGTCTGTTTCAAATGAACGGGAAATTCCGTAGTGATCCTCCCAGCACATGATACAACTTGCGCGTATAAACTCTGCCAGGCAAATTAGACAAGTCGTTTCTGAATATTGGCCATACGTCCTAAACGCAGGGTACGGTTCGATTTCAACATTTGTTTGCAATATTTGATACTGGAATTTTGCCAAGTACCTACAGTTCCGCCTTTGGAAACCTAGCAAAGCCAAGACTCACTAGGGCACCGAAGGGGCCTATGTGTTTGTGTCTTACTACCTCTAGATACCGTAGCAGCACATCTACCTCACTCATACAGAAAACAAATTAATACATGAAATCAGATATAGTATTCGATCATCTCCTCATTCTCCTCCCACTATTGTAACATCAGCTGTGCTCGTTTTCTTTTTCCCTGTCGACCTACGCCCACGAGGAGCACCCGGCTTGCGCTTCTTTCCTCGAGTGCTCGTGGGTATCGGTGTACTATTCTCTTCTCCATCAACGGCCATAGATGTACTTATTGCTGAATGTCCAAAAAAGTTGTCCTCGTCGTCGTTCCAGAGGTCTTGAACAGGTTCTTCTGTGTCACCCGAAGCCCCTTCAGCGTTATTCGAGGGCAACGTGGGAGCCGAAGAAGCTTCCAGAGTCGCTAGTTGCTCGTCATTTAAGAGCAACTGGACTATTTCGCTAGGTTTTGTAACATCTGTGAAGTTCTTGTTGCCCACCACAATATCTTGAACCTAGAATACGTGAAATACCTCCATAAGAGTGTGTTCATTCCAAGGGTATATTGTAAAAATCTTACATCTTTCTTCACTCGCGCTAATTGAACGATGCGCTCATCAATGGTGCCCTTTGTAATCAAGCGGTAAACAGTGACTTGTCGAGTCTGACCTAGGCGGTGCGCGCGGTCCATAGCCTGTGCGTCATTGGAGGGATTCCAGTCGTGGTCGTAGAAAACTACCGTGTCCGCAGCGGTTAGGTTGATCCCCAAACCACCCGCGCGGGTACTCAGTAGGAAGACGAATATATCAGACCTAGTAACGAGGTATGAATACTTCAATGACTGAAATATGGAAGCAAAAACCTTGTTTGCCAATCTATAACCATGTCACGTCGGTCTTCCAGTTTCGAGGATCCGTCGAGTCGTAGATATTTATATTGTCGGTATATTAGATATTCTTCCATAAGGTCCATCATCCGAGTCATTTGGAAATACACCAAGACACGATGATCTCCAAGTTTGAGCTCTTGCAATAGAGCATCGAGACGGGCGAGTTTCGCAGAGTCATAAATGAGTCGCTTGGCCTCCGGAACTTGCATGGTTGACATAGGAAGTTGGTCAGGTGAAGAACTGGCAAATAGACCTAGAGGAGAGATGCCAGGGACTTTAGTACGATAGCGATCACATGCGTCTTCTGAGTCCCTTATTGGAGGCGGCAGCCCGTAGAATGCTAAGGTTTCGAGCGGCCCATCTAGAAGCTGTTTCTGTGATTCCACGAATGTTCTGTCGGTGCAATGGATAGAAATTGCAGGTGCAACGGCGGAGGGTACAAACCATCTCAGCTCTGGGCGAGATAGACACGATTCTGCCCAGGCTGAAGTGGAAATATAACGGAGATGGGGTTGGCCTTCCGCGGTATCAAGACAAAGCAGGGGAGGCTCTAGAGTCAACTCCATATGACTTTGCGCAGAGTTTGCTGCAAATGCGGGGTCCCTATACTGATAGTGAGGTTCTATCACAACTCAACAATAAAATCCGAACCCACAAGCGGTATGGAGACCCTTCGGAGGCTATTGTTTCATCGTTTACGGCCAGAACTCGTCTACGAATGAGGGGAGACAGATGGAGTGAGTGTGCTTCCCCAGGCGAGATGTTTATGATTCGAAGGAATGAAAATGAGGATGACACTATTTTAATAAATCAATAACGTGGTACGACAACTGATAATCGGAAAGTTACCATCTGCGTGTAGTGACTGATGTAACCAATCTGCCGACCATATATTAAAAAGGTTCGACAAGTGAACCTTCCGCGACTGGGACATGAAATTCTGACACAGGACATTCAATAGGCCACCATCTCGGTAGAATAGTACCGGTATCGAGAAGGAAATTGGATTTCGGGTGGAATAAGACAGCGAGACGAAGTCGCCTTCACGCATGAGAGGTCCCGAACGACCGAACTTCGAGAAGGAAAATGGCGCAACAACATCGGCGCGTTCGAAAAGTTCAGGATGATTACAAACCTCCAGATAACAGTCAGCTGTGAAGCGTTAAACCTCAGTTGTTTGACATACCTTGCGAAATTGCATGACAAGATTCATAAGAGATCTAGCTGAATCGGCATCTCCAATGTTGGCCGCCTTCTCCAAAAGGTCTGCTACGGAGACATTGGCCAACAAGGCTTTGTATAGCGATCGTTGTCTAGCGCTTAAATCAACGTATATGTCCTTTTCGATCTAATAATGTGCGAAGTTAGATTATATATCAATTTGAGGAAACGGGTAACTCACCTTTTCACTGAGTTCATTTTGCACATGCCGCTTGACTCTCCGCAGCATGAAAGGCTTGAGTATCATGTGCAGACGCCGCAACTGACGCTCATTTAGCTTGCTTCCCTTATTCTCTGCAGCGTTCTCGATATCTTTGGAGAACCATTCATTGAATTCGTCATGGGAGTCGAACAAACTTGGCATAATGAAGTGGAGCAATGCCCAGAGTTCTATTGACAAAAAAATAAGATGAGGTAAAGCACAAAGTATATGGATGGACTTTCCTTGCATTGAGTTTTGTATTGGGGTTCCTGTCAACAAAAGCCGGTTTCGGCAATGAAATCCTAGGAGAGTTTTCCATCGTACACTCGACGAGTTTTTGATATTTTGTGCTTCGTCAAGGATCATGTATTGCCACTTCACACGCTGGAAGTATTGTTGGTCTTGTGTTACCTATACATACACTCGATTAGTTGAAGGTTCTTGATAATTTGACTGGAGATACCAACCAGTTGATAACTTGTGATCAACACGTGAAATGGTGCATCTTGGTTGTAGCTGATCTCCTTCTTACTCCAGAACTTCCGTAGGGTCGCTCGATCCTTCACGTTGCCCCAATAGGGCAATGCTTTCAAACCGGGGACGAAACGGGTAATCTCCTGCTGCCAATTGTGCAGGGTTGACGCTGGTGCCACAACAAGGAAAGGACCCCATATGTCATGTGCTTCGGCGAGATAAGCCAACAAGGAGATGGATTGGACGGTCTTAAACCCATGTTAAAGATAAGAAAATCTGCATAAGTCCGACACCCACCTTGCCAAGGCCCATCTCATCTGCTAATATGCCATTGATACCTTGCTCATATAGCGTCGCTAACCAGTTAAGTCCCTTGAGCTGGTATTCTTTTAGCTGTGCCATCAACATTTTAGGCTGGCTAATGGTAAGGGAGCCACTTAAAGAAGTGGGGTTCTGGAAGTTGAGTTCGTCAGAGTCAACTAAGCAGATATATCAGGCCCGACAGTTCGTACGCAAAACTAAAAAAGGTTCAACATACGATCAACAAGGGGAGCATTTGTGGGAGAATGGCCTTCTGAATCGTTATCGTGAATATGAGCCTGTGCCTTCGCCAGCTTTAGTGCCTCATTAGTCTTCCTCTCGAGCGCCGCCTGTGCATCGAACTGCTGGGCTCTTTGCCTTGCCAAGGCGATAGCCTCTTGGGCATTATGCTTTGCATGCCTCTGTAGATTTGTTTGGTCGTCTAATAATGTGATTAGCTTGCAAAAGATAGAACAGAGTTAAGGATGGTAACTCCTCACCATCGTCAAAATCAATATCTCCAAGAGTGTCAATGTCAACATCCTCGATTTCTGCACCAGCAGGAGCGGGGAGTCCTTCCCCATCACCTTCAATCTCCGTCGCTATACAAAAAATGAGCCTTATACTGGCAACGACGTAATCGCCCTTACTTTTGAGTTTGCTACCCACGAAATGACTGTAGAGTTCAGTCTGGCTAATCAAGAACTCGAGCTTACGGGCCTGTCTTGCAGCTTCACGCTTTTCTTCTTCAATCTTCAGACGGTCTGAGGCTTCCTTCTGTTCGCGCTTGCGGACATCCCTCTCCTCTTTCTCATTCTTCTTCCAAAATACTTGCATCTCGCGCATCAGCCGCTTAGCTTTGGCTTGTGTGTCTTTATTAGCCTTGGCCGTTTTTGTAAATGGCTTTCGAGCTTGTAGCGAGGCGACTTTAGCCACGCGCTCCATTTGAGATTGTCTTGCTAGATGCCCCGAGGTGTGGTATTTATAGAC
The DNA here is from genome assembly GCA_900068955.1 of Clitocybe nebularis. Classification (NCBI taxonomy): domain Eukaryota; kingdom Fungi; phylum Basidiomycota; class Agaricomycetes; order Agaricales; family Clitocybaceae; genus Clitocybe; species Clitocybe nebularis. The sequence continues at coordinate 22,380 of CEMJ01390992.1, read as the reverse complement.
CTGCAAGTCAAGCTGAGCTTTGAAATACTACAATTTCCATGCTTCCGCACCTTTGCTACGTCTCTTCGGGCGATATTTGTCCATACCTTGCGCTGGGCTTCTTCCAGAATTTTTACCCGCTTTAGCATCGAACTGTCATCAATCTTCTTGGCTTTTTTGAGAGGCGGTATCGGTTCTCTTAATTCGTAGATGATTGTCGAGAGCATTGCCGCGGGGGACGCTGGCCGAGATATGGCTGGGGTGACGTCTCCAGAAGCGGAGGGTGGATGGGAGGCCAACTCCAACTCGATTTCACTCGCAAGTCCAAGCTTCTTTCTTGTTCCTTTTTTGCGCGCGGGTTTCGGTGTAAGGGATGTGCTGTCGTAGCTAGCTTCTCGTTGAACGTGCTTCCCCTTGCCTTTCGCCTTTGTTAGTCTAGACGCCGTTGACCCGGGGAGAAGTTCGACCCCTCCTGAGCGCTCGTGTTCTTCTATATTGGGTGTTGTGATTTTGTTGACCTTCCTCTTCTTATGCGCAGGGCCAGTTAGGTTGTGCTGACTTTGTAAACCATCGCTATCACTATCGGTGGCAGGGCGTTTGCTGGTCTCATTGTTCTTTCCTGATTTCGATGTTACAGCGGAAGTGTCGGGTGCATCTTGGAAATCCTCAAGAATAGATCTTTCAAATTCATGGGCAGCATCCTCTGCTCCAGGAGCGAAACGCCTAGAATACTCTCGCGGTCTTGAGCCATTTTGGTCTCGTCTATGGTCGTATCGATTTTTATGTTCCATAAAGGGCGAAACATCACGGAAGTCTTCATCGAAACTGTGAGAGGGTGCGGCAGCCGAAATCGGAGGTGGCCACGGGATTCTCGCAATTCGGTTAGAATAGTAGTGCGACATTCGCTGAGCTGTTATCGCGTTACGCTCCTAGGTTAAAGTTTAGCCGAAACAGTAGGGTGTCCTGAAAGCCTGCTTACCACGATACTTGCCTCGAACCAATCCGTAACCTGGTTCTGGCGTTTTTGAGTCTCTAGCATGTATTCACTGAGCTCGCCAATCCATATTTCTTCACAATCTTCCAGGTCTGAGGATGCAAGCCGCCTTTCCTCGATATCAATGCCCGAATGGGCATCAATAGGATCAGTTTCTGGGCCATCACTGTTAGGGGAATGTGTGCCGATTTGCTTATGTGGTCGTCGTGGGGTGACCTATGAGTGGCATATGTCAGGCTACCCAGTGATAGATATATTTGGCTCACGCGACGCTGCCCTTGTTGAGAATATTCACCGTCTTCTCTCCTAGATTTTCTTCGCTTTCTGGGTAACGGGCCACCTTCGCCTTGTTCATGGTGTAAGGGCTCCCGGAAATCTTCAGGTGACACAAAACGCCTACTCTCTCGTTCAGAGTTGGGATGATTCACTCCTAAATCAGGGGGCAGGAACAGTAATTAGCATCCACCATATTTTTACAGAGCGTGGATTTCCTACCAACTACAGTATCACGATAGCTATAGCTTCGGCGAAGGCCTCCTGTATAATTATATTCGGAAGTATGTCCTGGGGACAGTTGGTGGGAAGATGAATCTGGAGATAACTCTGCAAAAGGGGAATCAACAGGTGTCGCGCGAGATGAGGTTCCGTATGCGGGATGAGGTAAGAGAACAGGCAAAGGTTCATCGTTGAGAATCCGGCTCAGAGACATAGGAAGAATAAGAAACGGGATATTGAATCGGCGAGAGGAGAAAGCACGAAGGCTTCAGCAAGACCTCGTGGGTTCAGAGACCAGTAGACAGCAAGATGAAAGGTCTCTTCCACTTTGGTCCAGCGGTGAGACGATATGTGACGAGAATCGAGTGGAGACAAGAACGGCGAGGAAATAAAAGACTACAGTCGTGTTGCAGGTGGCGTCTCGAACGCTGAGCTGTCAGGGTGAGAGACAGGTACCGCTATTTGACCGCTGTTTCAAACTCTTTGATCTTTTACACATTTACATTGCGGTTCGCTCTTCGCCGCATTAGGCAACTTCCATCTTATGGAATTCCACCTGTTTCTACTAGTGCTCCTTTCCCCCGTACCTCCGAGTTGTCGATTTAGCCGATCGGAAGACACGACATCTCCACATCTACTTTGCTTTTGCAGACCTCTACCCCCTCGCCCCCTTTTTCCAACTTGTTCGTAGATGCATCTTCACTACGCAGCCATCATAGGAACGCCCCTGCGGGAATCTAATGTTCATTGATACAAATTTTATCTACTCAAGCATTCAAAGATAAATCAACCTCTTCTAGGATTCAGGGATGGATCATCAACTCTGGTCGAACTTTGTCATCAAATTCTTCTGCGGTGAGGAAGCCCAAAGAAACTGTCGCTTCTTTCAGCGTGGTTCCTTCACTGTGAGCCTTCTTCGCGCATTTGGCAACATCTATTTAACAAATTATCAGCATACCGCTGGAGTCGGGTGTCTGCGGCACTGACTATCGTAGCCCAGGTGGCTGTTGAGGATGGTGGCCAACATGAGTGACTGGTTCATCAGTGTGTTGATACGCTTCTCATTGGCTTGAATGCCGATAATGCAATTCCTGGTCAGAGAACGGGTTCCTAGGAGGTGATTGTTAGTTCATCGATTTGGATTCCAGGTTATGCAAACAAACCATCTGAAAGCAAGCGAATACTCTGCAAGACATTTTTAATGATAACAGGTTTGAAAACGTTTAACTTCATATACGGACGTCAAGTTCGCCTCATGGAAATGATCAGAGTTTCCCGCACCTCAAATTGACCGCTCGCTCCAGCAATGCTGACAGTCGTCTGATTGCCCATGACCTGAGCTGCTACCATGGTCATCGCTTCGCACTGTGTTGGGTTCACTTTACCAGGCATGATACTACTACCAGGCTCGTTCTCGGGGAGACTTAGTTCTCCAAAACCGCAGCGGGGTCCCGAACCCAGATATCGTATATCGTTCGCAATCTTCATGAGCGAACATGCTATTACATTAAGTGCACCGTGGGTTTCTACGAGCGCATCATGAGATGCCAAGGCTTCAAACTAGAAGACTAGAAATAAGTGACATAGCGAACTCCTGATACAAGATAAATACCTTATTTGGTGCCGTTTTGAACTCCAGTCCTGTAATTTTCGAAACCTCTGCGGCGACTTTGGTGTCGAATCCTTTAAATGTATTTAAGCCCTGAGAGAAATGTTAATAGGTGGCTAACATTGCAAATGGAAATAATTACGGTGCCAACTGCAGTACCGCCTTGCGCTAGCAAGCTCAGGCGAGGGAGTACGTCTTTGACTCTCTCGATACCATTAGCTATTTGTTGAACATATCCACTAAATTCCTGTCCAAGTGTCAAAGGTGTGGCATCCTATTGTATATTCGGTGTTAGTTTGATTGGATCGTTCTACCGATTACACAACCGTCCACCTGTAGATGAGTGCGTCCAATTTTGATAATATGATCGAATGCATTGGCCTTCGCGTCTAATGCATCGCGGAGTTCAGTGAGCGCAGGGATGAGAGACTGATTGATTTCCACGACCGCGGCTACGTGCATTACAGTCGGGAAACTGTTTTGATTGGTTAGTCGTAGATATCGTGGTGTCGGGGAATAATTCACGTGTCATTGCTACTTTGGCTCATATTAACATGATCATTTGGATGGACTGGATTTTTGGAGCCAAGTTGTCCGCCAAGAATCTCGATTGCACGATTCGAAATGACCTACGATATATTGAAGTTAGTTCCTTTAGCCCCCAAACGACCAACATACCTCATTGGCATTCATATTACTCTGGGTCCCGCTACCCGTTTGGAATACTACTAGAGGAAAATGATCCAATAATTTCCCTGAAATGACCTATGGAGGGTTAAACGGTTAGCAATGAGCTTCGCGACGTAGAAGCGATATCCATCGCTGACATCGTCCGCCGCCCTTTGTATGGCTTCTCCAATCTTGGGATCAAGGCCATGGTCAACGTTGACAATAGATGCAGCCTTCTTTACAACGCCAAACGCCTTGATCAGCGGAGGTGGTAAACGCTCCGTAGGCCCACCGATATCGAAGTTGAGCAACGACCTGATGGATACTTGTTAACATGATTATGATGAAATACAGTGTCATTGATCACACCGTTGAGTCTGGGCTCCCCAATAACGATCCGCTGGAACCTGTAGCTCCCCGAAGGTATCTTTCTCAATACGAAACTTTTGATCCGACTGTGGATTGTTTAGATGCGCTAATATGAAAAAATAGCATATGATAACTTAGACGTACCATAACTCCCGGTGTGGTTGAAAGCAATCTAATATGAGGAGTTCTAGGGTATAGAAGAAACTGCAAAGATCACGTGAGACCATGTAATTGAAAATTCATATGAATTTCTCGCCTTCAAACGGGAAATCCCAAGAGCAGACATAAATACGAAAGGAGATCAGTCTTGGACACTGGCTGGTGATAAAGGCGCAATCGAGCTCGACCCCGAGAAACCGAGAAACCGACACTCAACGTGTATGGGAGGTTGTAGACTATTTCGAAGTGACTGCCGATGATTTTTAAACGGGGGTTTCCGCCCGTTTTTGCCCGTTTGACATCTATTACCATTCAACATTTAGGCGGTAACATAAACACCATTTACTCCCTTAAACAAGCAGATATGATCACATCTAGGGAACATTTAAAAAACCGTAACTTATTTAGACCTGCTTGTGTTTTTTCATAGCCTGGTCATATAATGTAAACCTTCAAAGATGCTTTTAACACCTTACTTTCATAAGTGGAGGCCTAGTTGTGCATGTTCTGTTATATACTCGGGGCCGCTAGTGCCACTAGTTGCCAAACTGTATGGAACCAGCAGCTAATAAAGTGTACCCCGGACCGGCAGTTTCACGTGTGAGTCCGACGAGCATACATAACCTTCCCAGGTAAATCACGTCCACCCACATTGATAACTTCGCATTCTTAATGGCGACCTTAGCATCCCAGATAATTTTGCATCCTCTCGTCTCACAGAGCTTAAAGTTTGGCTCGACGACCCTTGGTCGCGACAAGGCAAGACATAGAGTTTCCATAACAAAATCAGCGTTTTGAAACATAGCCCGTCCAGACTTACCGCGCTGTGCAATATCTTTCTAGATTTCTAGCGTGGCACCTACTTCGTACAGACAACAAACTGGATGCAGCTAGATGGGCTGCTCTAAAGACACACCTGGGGACTGCTAGGAAGTGTAGGTCCTATAAATATGACATACATCGTCAGCGACCTTACGGGCATCGTAGTGATGCGTTTAGGGAAGCCTATGGAACATCTGCAAGCCGCACTCCGCGCTAGTTTGAGTCAAGGACCGGCTGCGGAACAGGTCACTACAATTGGCAGACAGATTGGCTACTTTGGTTATTTGATGTACGATGCGGTGGTTTGGGTAAGGAATATACATTTTTGACCATGAAAGGACCATTAAGCAGGTTCACAGGCTCATACTATCAAATTCATGAATTTGAGTCCAGAAACAGCTAAAAAGGTGGCAAAAACATCAAATCGCTTCTGGCTTGCTGGTATATTGTTTAGCATTGTACATGGCATACTCAAGGCGAGTCAGCCATCTATGTACTGTATCAAGATTGGTCTCTAAATCGAATGGCGTTTCTTAGAGCGTTCGGTTGGCAAGCGAGGCGAAGAGGCTACATGCTTCGAAATCATGGGGTGAGAAAGACCTTGGCGCAGAGGCTCAACGTGAAACAAAATTGAGCACTGTTGAAGCGTGAGTCATTCAAGTCTTCTCCAGCCTGCGTTCGATCTCATTAGGCTTTGAATAGCGCACGGGGGGCAACTCGCCAACAATTCGTCATTGATATTCTGGACCTCTGGATTCCTGCAACAGGCGCTGGGGTTGTTGATGTGAACGAGGGCGCCTTAGGCATTTTTGGGTGCGTATATGTTTTCAGATCTGACACTCACTGCTGATGCTACACACCAGTCTGATATCGTCCTTGATGGGTGCCAAAGCTCAGTGGAAGGCTGTCAATGGTAACAAATGAGCACAAATGATGTAAGACATGCACGACTTGGGGCAATGCAGATTAAAGGAATATTTAAACATATAATATCTCATGTCCGTGTATTTCCTTCATCTGGGGATGTATTTGAGAGCATGTCATGTCAAATAAATTGATGTCAAAAGTACCCAATTTATATGCAACAATCTAAGTGGCTGTTTCGGGAGATGTCGCTCGAAGTTGGTCTTCCTGCTGTTGGTTACGCAACCGAAGGTACTCTGCGCGCACCACCTCCATCGGCTCAGGGCCTGTGCTACTTGGGGTCAGAGATGCTGCTCTTCGACATTAACGACCTCTTACTATTGTACCATACATTGCTGGATCCGCTTTAGATGATCTTTGCACGCCCATGCAACTGAAATAGTACGTCCGCTGGAGCACTCAGCAAATTCTGAAATTAATTCTAGCCATAAGAATCTCGCAAGGATGGGGAGTATTGTACAACGCAACCTTTCACAACAGCATCGCACTCTTGGAGTGCACGAGCCTTGGTCGTTTTTAGCAGAGTTTCTTCCTCACGACGTGAAAGAGCGTTCATTCCGCTTCGGCAGGTCTATGATTTTGAGCAGCTGGGGAGTACTGTATACCGACTTGATACCTACTTGTCCAAATGCTGAAAGGCAAATCAATTGTTTCTTTTGAATGGTATTGGCCGGCCATAGTAAACAAAGGCATCGTCAATAGAAACTACCGACTCGGAGCTTGGAAGTTCCGTACAGCTCCGTACTTGACTGTATTTTATCATAGCCTGACACCTCTTTTCTCACTTTCGGTCATGTCTACCATCCTTCGCGTAGCGTTGGCAAGAAGGGTCCATCATAATACACGCTGTTTGGCGACAGCCTCAACAAAGTCGGCTTTTAAGGAGACCCTGGAAGCAGGCCCTTCGCTTGACGACTTCGTTGCTGGGAAGGAACCTGAGCGAGTTGTCCTCGGAAATACGAATGGGTAGGCCTGTCAGATAAAATCACAGTGCGTTTCCTCACCCCCTTCGTTAAATAGCCCTCGTCTCCCTTCATATCTCAAGACTAGCATTCCTTCAGGAGACTCCTTCAATAAAATCAAAAAAGACTTGCGGGGACTGGGCCTCCATACGGTCTGTGAAGAGGCTCGGTGTCCAAATATTGGGGATTGTTGGGGAGGGAAAAAGGGTGCGACAGAAGCAGAGGGGCGAAATGCAGCGACTGCTACAATCATGGTGCGTTTCCACATATTGACAACATGACGCCGAATTAAACATATCTAGTTAATGGGCGACACATGTACTCGTGGCTGTAGATTTTGCTCCGTGAAGACATCACGGACACCTCCGCCCTTAGATCCTCATGAACCAGAGAATACGGCTGAAGCCATCAGACGTTGGGGCCTAGGGTATATCGTTTTAACTAGCGTTGACCGAGATGGTACATCACTTGTTTTCTTCTCTCCTCACATGCTCATATTGCATCTTCCTAGATCTTGCCGATGGAGGAGCTCATCACTTTGCAGAAACCATCAGGAAAATAAAGCAGAAGTAAGTTACTAGTGGTCGGCTAGGGACCCCACGAAAGCTTATGCGCGGAACAGGGCCCCCCACATCTTAGTTGAGGCCCTTACAGGAGACTTTGCTGGTGCCCTGAATCATGTGTCAATCGTCGCCAAATCAGGCCTCGATGTTTATGCTCACAACATCGAAACTGTGGAAGAGCGCACTCCCTTCGTTCGTGACCGACGAGCAACATTTCGACAGAGTCTCAGGGTACTTGAGCACGCAAAAGCAGAAGGTGTACAGGTTACTAAAACCAGTATGATGCTCGGGGTAGGCGAAACAAGTGAACAAGTGATTGCTGCTTTAAAAGGTCAGTGATCATTCATGAAAATTTCAAACCCGTTGACGTTCCCTTTAGAGCTTCGTAAAATCGATGTTGACGTTGTGACATTCGGTCAATATATGCGGCCGACAAAGAAACACATGAAGGTGGATCGCTATGTTGACCCGGCTGAATTTGATAGGTGGAAGCAAATTGCAGAGGACCTTGGTTTCTTATATGTGGCAAGCGGGCCTCTCGTACGAAGTAGTTATAAGGTTATTTTTGACGAAAACTTTCTTGTTATTCGTTTCGCTGACTCACTAAACATAGGCGGGAGAGTTCTACATAGAAAATGTTCTGAACGGAAAGGGTAAAGCAAGAAGAGCACAGAAACTTTTGTCCGAAGACGCCACATCTTCAACAGAACACAGTACCTCTACAACAGCCGAATTTTAATACGTTTATAATTATTTTACTCAGTGCAACATTGCAATATACAGTATACATACCCCTCTCATCCATATATAGCCATTGTAAGAATATAAGGATTTCGCATCTAAGTATTGCGTCTAAATTTATATATGTATCGGAATCTCTCCTCTTCTCCCTATTACTAATAACTGTTGCTGACACATCGAACGAGGTCGGCGAGGGCCGAAATGAGAAATCGGCGCCTCAAAAGTAGGTAATCGAAACCTTGTTTCATAGATCAACAAAAAGTCCCTTTCGCCGCCAGTCGTCAACAAAAAAATGGTGAGATCCTAAGCATCTTGAATCCTGATTCATTCTAACAGTTAATGTTATAGGACTCTTCAAAAACCGCTGTCAAACTAGCAAAAGTTATCAAGGTTACTTCTAGCCTTTCCAATCTCCTTTTAACAATCAACTTCATGAATTCATGCAGGTCCTGGGACGAACTGGCTCTCGGGGGGGTGTAACACAAGTTCGTGTCGAATTCATGGATGATACATCACGGACCATTATCCGTAATGTAAAGGGCCCAGTGCGAGAAGAGGATATCCTTGCACTCCTTGAGAGTGAGCGCGAAGCACGGTGCGTCCTATCCTTGTTCCTGTCATGTCCATGCTGTAACTGCTTTGCATTCTTAGCCGACTCCGTTAAATGGTCTACGATACAAGTTTCTTCTCTTTTATCTTGTTACTACCTATGCACTATATTGCTTGCGTGCTCAAAGAGACAACACAAATCTACTACAGTTAGACAGCATTTCATATACAGCGGCGCAAATAAGCCTGTGCATTAAACTGTGTGTGGAGATGGCCGAGATAACAGATACAATCTCGCGCTACTCATCTCTCCTCTTCCAATCACCACAATGAATCCCAGGGCTGCATATGTAACTCTCCTCACCAAAACCTCATATCTTCCAGGGACATTGGTTTTAGATCATGGCTTGCGCTCTGTCAATTCCAAATACCCTCTCGTTGTTATGGTTACACCGTCTTTGCCCTTCGATGCAAGGGAAACTCTTCGTAAGAGTAGAATCGTGATTCGAGAGGTCGCTACACTTCAGCCTGAGGATGGTGCGCATCGCCTCGCCGCCCATGATGCCAGATTCGCGGATACTTGGACAAAGTTGAGGTGCATATTTCATTGTAAGCTATATAGACCTCTGGACGAGCTAATGTCCCCCGTAGAGGCTTTGAGTTGGTTGAGTATGAGGTACGTACTATGAGAGGCTCTCTTCTTTGCCTTAATGAGAGCCATTGTAGCGGATTGTCCTCCTAGACTGTGACATGATTGTCATGAGGAACATGGACGAACTAATGGAGATGGAGCTAGCAAAAGACGAAATCGCGGCGGCACATGTTTGTGCCTGCAATCCACGGAAGTTGAAGCACTATCCCCCAGATTGGTAAGTCACAACTTTATAATAGCTCATCGGGCACTAATTTTTATACAGGATCCCTGAAAACTGTGCACATTCCGCTGTTACACACCCAACCGCGTTGCCTCCACCTGCGACCGATAACACCCCCCGTCCTTATAGTCAGTTAAATTCTGGGACCGTAGTTTTGAATCCCTCAAAGGAACTTTCCGAAGCAATTGTGCACTTCCTCTCGACTCATGATAAGATCGCCGAGTTCTCTTTTCCGGACCAAGACTTACTCACAGCCTTTTTCAAGGGAAAGTGGAGACCACTTTCCTGGTACTACAATGCTCTCAGAACCTTGCGATTTATACACCCGAATGAATGGAGTGACGATGAAGTACGATGCCTTCATTACATTCTTCCGGATAAACCATGGCAATCAAGGACAACGCCCGTAGCGTCAGAACAACAGCTTGGGGTCGTCAATCGCTGGTGGTGGGAGCAATTTGATAGCATGGGTGAAGAGATGAAACTTAGAGATCCTGAGGGGTGGAAATTGATCTTGTCGAACGTCGATTACCTCGGTGACGCTTGAAGACTGCCTGCAGATGGTTGTATAGATCTTGATTGCATAGATGTTATGCTAAACAGTGTTACACGACGCTGCCTTTGTGATTCAGCCGTTAATTCAAGAACGCCACGCGACATGAACTTCGTCGGTGCGAAACCTAATCAAAGGCTGAGTTAACGCCAGTTTAAAAAAGTTGTTGAACATGCCTCTGAGTGCATGTACTCTTAGCCATCGGCGTTTCATATCCCATACGAAAACTGAGAAGACCGGCCTGCGCGATCATGATCCCATTGTCGATGCAAAATCTAGAATTAGGGTAAGTCACAAACTACGCGGGAATTGACCATTCTCGGACCTTTCATCAGTTGCGAAAACCTGACCATTACGTTCCCGCGCCATGATTCCCATCATGGTCTGAAGGCGTTCATTGGCTATAAAAAAAGTGAGATTGAATGCAGGACAGACAGCATTCAAAATTAACCCTACATACATCCCACACCACCAACTATAAGCACCTCCTTGCTCCCAATATGGGCCATGGCACGTTCTGTTATCTCCACAAGCATCGCAAATACCGTCTCCTGGAGGGAGAAGCAGAGATCCGCGGGTGTAATGACGTCCTCGGCATCGTTAGGCTTGCCGTCTGAGCAGAATCGTTTGTCGAAAGTGTAGGCTTCCGTGGAAGTTAGGATGCCTGATAAGCTGACATCCATTCCTTTCGTGGCATATGGAAGAGGTAGCAGCCGCTTTCCCCTGGGATAAAAATGTGAGTCTCTGTCAATAGTACGCGTTATATCAAGACCTTTTGGCTTCTTGTTCGATATTATACCCTGGGCTCGGGTCATTGCTGAGATTGATGACACGTGCGAATCTATCTAGACAATTCCCGACCGCGATGTCCAACGTTTCACCAAATATTCGATAGCATTGTCGCGAATATGCAATGACTTGCGTGTTCCCCCCAGAAACGTATAAAACCACGGGATTCTGAGCCCCGGTAATTTCCCTGCCCATCTCTATATCTGAGGGGGGGCGGGTGAGCTGATAGTTATATTGAAAGAGAATGACTCACGACCAACACAATGATTAACTCCAACAAGGGGTTTTTGAAACAGAAGAGAGAGCGTTCGGGCGACGAGTGCGACACTCTGGAGTGGGGCACCCATACCAGGTCCTGTGAAGATTGGTTCTTATAAGCATTCGCCGGCGAAAAGAAAGTTGATATACAAACACCTTTAGTAAAGCAAATACAATCAAGTTCGTGCATAGATATTCCAGCTTGTGCAAGGCAATCAGTAATAACCTTCAGAGCCCATTGACGGTGGTGTACAGCTGTATCACGAGGTTGGAATCCTTCTCCTGGAGGGGTGATATATGTATGTCTGATGTTGGATAACACGCTAGTTGATCCATCTTTAGAGTGCTTGATAACCCCTGCACCGAACTTATTTGCCGATCCCTCAAGTCCAAGTGCAAGATAAGATCGCCCTGAGACGGGGTCAGTCTCATTATACCCGAAGTTTCAGAGATATAGACCTGGAGCACTAAGAGGCATCTTGCGCGAACGCTTTGTTTGCATATCGGAGCTATGGTAATTCCAAGTCAAGATCAAGTGAGCTAGATTAATCTTAATGTCTTAGTAAGCATCCGACTCAGTATACGGTAACTACACCCAATTATTTAACTCTAGAAAAAGGAATCCATAAATATTTTTTCAAGTGGCTAGAGCATGAACGTCAAGGGGTTCTCAAGATAACCCTTGAATGCAGACATCCACTTAGCACCAACGGCACCGTCCACAGTTCTATGATCGGAGCTCAACGTCACTTTCATGATCTGAGCAGTCTTAAATCCACGCTCTTCTTCTGGAGCAGGAACAAGGGTAGCTTGTGTCGACCCAACGGCGAGAATGCACGATTGTGGAGCGTTGATGATAGCAGTAAAGTGAGAGATGTCGTACATGCCGAGATTGGAGATCGTAAAGGTACCACCCTATTGTATAATATGAATATAGTATAAGATTGACAGGAGGAAAAACTTACTTGGTATTCAGCTGGTGTTAACTTGCCGTCACGAGCCTTTTTAGCAAGTGCTTTTGTCTCGGAGGAAATGGTGGCCAAGCCCTTCGAACCAGCGTCCTTGACTATCGGTGTGATAAGGCCTGAAGGGGTGGCAACAGCAACAGATATATCAGCTTTCTTGTACCTAAAACAAATACATTAGTGTAAGTTTGTAGTAACTGATTTCACACTCACGTTCGGATGACTTCTCCCAACCATGCAGAATTAACTTCGGGAACATCAGCCAAGGCACACGCAACAGCCTTGACAATGAAATCGTTTACGCTAAGCTTAGCAGCCTTGTCCTTCTCCACAAGAGTTCGATTAAAGACCTCCCTCAGCTTCATGACTTTGTCCATATTAACATCCACGGTCAGATAGTAGTGAGGTGACTCCTGCTTAGACTGCGTGAGACGCGTGCCAATGGTGCGGCGCATATTAGAAATCGGCGTATCGAAGTATTCCGTGGGTTGCGCCGACGGAGGCGGAGGTGTGTTTACGGTTGTTGTTGATGTAGGTGAAGTAGGTTTATATTTCTCAACATCGTCACGAATGATACGACCAGAGGGGCCTGATCCCTTTATTTGCCCAAGGGGAATGCCACGTTCTAATGCAATCTTCTTGGCAATGGGAGACGCGAATATGCGTTCCCCTATGGGAATATCTACCTGGGATTCAGCTGAAGGCTTTGGGGGAGATGGTTCCGGCTTAGACGGCTCCACAGGTTTCGGGGCCTTTTCTTCGGTAGGGGCTGGTTGGGATGCAGCCTTGGAGGCCATATCGGCCGCGCCTGATATATCGTCACCTTCCTCACCAACAATTGCAATGACTGAGCCAACTTGGACATTCTTGGCACCATCTTGAGCCTAGAGTGGATATAATGAGAACGCATGCAAGAAGCCGGATGAGTGGCCACTTACGATGATTTTAGCTAGAATACCCTCGTCCTGGGCTTCAACGTCAATAGTTGCCTTGTCCGTTTCCTGTTCGGAAAAGTGATGGACTATGGCAGGTCAACAAGAGGCGGAAGGAAGAACACTAACGATCTCGAGAAGAACATCCCCTGTGGTGAATGTCTCTCCCTCTTTCTTCTTCCATGAAGCAATTCCACCTTCGGACATAGTGGGGCTCATTGCTGGCATATTGAAGTGAGAGAGGGCATTGCGACGCGCGGACAGATGGAATCCTGGAAGAGGGAGTAAGTAAAGAGGATGAAATAGCAAAGGAGACTTTGCATACGACGCGCGAACATGCGAGCTACGGAGGAGGCCATTGCTGGGAAGAGACTCAAGGGATTCGCTTCGAGAATTTTGTGTTGGGGAAGGGGTCAATTCCAAGCAGCACCAAATAGCCGGCATGCCCCGATGATGAGTTGCTAAATTATTACATAATACATAAATATATCTGTTAAACAATTCCTCCTCTATGCCATCCGATCTGGTCCTCCCTGGACAGCCAATTCCCCTTCCTCGGGGGCCTGTTCCACAGCTCGGTACGGGTACTTACTCCAAAGACGCACAAATCAGGGCAAGTGTAGTTGGTGTTCCGCGCTATGAGGGTTCTGTTGGTTGCATTCCCCTTCATCTTTTTTTATCGGGCCACTTGACTTCAATCCATGCTGGATGCCCTGTCAATTATGCAGACTCTTGCAATATCTCGAATACGCCCCCACCCCCCAGCTCCAAATTCCGTTATCCTCGGTTCAGTAACTCGCCTGTCCCCCCTTCAAGCTATGCTTTCAATAACCGTGGTAGACGGCATACCGCTTCCAGCGGGTGAAGAATTTACTGGCGTTGTTCGCACCCAGGATGTACGGGCCACAGAAAAAGACAAAGTCAAGATTGGGGACTGCTTTCGAGGTGGTGATGTGATCCGAGGTGTCGTAGTAGGTCAATAAGTTTTCGATGGATACCACATATCTATAACCGTCCTAGATATCTCTAGGTGATGCGCGCAGCTACTTTGTTACTACTGCAAGGAATGACCTGGGTGTTATATTTGCGACGAGTGAAGCAGGTGATTAACGTTTGGCAGTGATCTTTTAGATATTTTATCATTCTTATAGGTGCGACCATGGAACCTGTGTCTTGGCAAGGAATGCGGTGTCCCAAGACTGGAAGGATTGAAAAGCGCAAATGTGCGAAGCCTGAGGGCCTGTAGTCTTTTTGTCCCTCTGTATATAGAGTTCTCTTATATATTTCGTTGGTGGAACAACCGACTTTTCCAAATAAGGAAATCTATCAACGCACCATGTGGCCGAGGGTTGTGAAGCAATTACAACTTTCAACTTCTACTTTACCGTTCAGAACCCGTCTTGTAAATTTATGACAGCTGTGCTCCCTGCAACAGACGCTCTACGAAGGGACAGACACATGTCACTAGACGACAATCATTTAAGGTATATCCAATCCGAATGCCACCGTTAATTACCAATGTCTTATACAGTTACTCAACGTCTTCAACTGACTGGCGTGCAAAGTATAATGAGGTAAATGCTCTTCGTCATGCCCCGGTCATGCCCAGCTCATTTACTCAAATCTCTCAAGGTAGCAGACATGTTGGCAGAAACTCGCGCCGAACTCGATGATTTCCATCACGCCAGTAAGGAACTTGAGGCAGAACTGGAGAGTGAGCTGCAGAGAACCGAGAAGGCCCAACAGGACCTCAAAGTGAAAGTAGCCAGGGCTGAATCGGAGCGCGATGAATGGAAGGTGTGTGCTCACCCACGTCAGCTTTCCTCTGTTCAAGATCGTGAGTAATGCTCTATTGAAGGGCAAGTTTATGTCGCTTCAAACCAATCACAATACTACAACTACATCTCTTCAAAGAGAGCTGGACAAGCTCCGTCAAGAACTCCAACAGACAAGGGTTCAACTTCGTGACCTAGAAATGGGGAATGATGATCTGGAGAGGAATGAACGAGCAGTCTCTTCAAGTTTGGCTGATATGGAAGCCAAGTATTCGCGTGCTCTGGAAGAAAAAATACTACTGGAACACGAACTTTTAGAGAAAGCGAGTCTAGAAGAGGAGTCTCAACGACTTAGGGATGAACTGCGAGGTTAGTCTACTCTTGTTCACGGTTCTTATACCAGGCTCAACGTCATGACTAGACGCGAATGTCGAGATCTCGATTCTCAAAGACCAAGTAACCGCCGCTCACTCCCATGCTTCATTAGCTGCGGAAGCCGTAGTCACGCCCTGTCATGCATCATTGTCACACTTCCCTCACATCTCAGTGCCTTCAGATGACGATCTCCTCAACACACCACCTCCGCCTGATTTCCACCTAAGCGAATTATCACCAAGTTCTGAGAGCCTCCCCTTAGCTGATGCCACCCCGAAAGGTCAAACCTCATCGACAGGTCAATCTGCGCTTCTCCGTCGTGCAGGATTTCAATATAGCAACCTCACTCCGACTAGTTCACCAAATTCATCCGCCCGTTCGAGTAATCTTCCCTCTTATAGCCCATCCACCCCCAGAACACCCTCTGCGCGTCCCCCAACTGTTCGTAATCCTTCTTCGATGAGCGTGACCACCATGATGAGCACGACGTCGAAGAGTAAAGGGGTTCAAATGGTCTCAGAAATGCGCGCGCGGGTACGCAATCTAGAGCAAAAAATTCATACCCGTGTTCCACGATTGAGGATGGGGAGTATAACAGGAAGACCCAACCCCAATTCGCTAGTTCTATCCTCCGTGACAAATAGTAGAGTATCGTCTTCTTCGTCCTCGTCAAGTAAGGGATCGACAGCAAAAACGAGCTGGGAAAGTCTTTCTCATAGACGAAGTGCTGATTCCAGACAGAGCAACGAGAGTGATTCAGGCGGGGGCGGGAAGGGCTCTGGAGGAGACTCTTCAGGATGGGTCCTCATTATGGAAGATTCACCATCACCTCCGAAAGAGAAGGAGAAAGAACGGCGTAGAATTTCTAGTCCTTCCGCACCCACATCATTCCGTCCAACTGCTTCCACCTCCATTCCTTCTCCAACTTTTGGCTCCAGCAAAGCCAGCACTCTTGGGCAAAGTACTATGGGAATACGGCGGCCACAGTCTCGCTTGTCGGCCGGAAGCCTCAGCACCGCGCCTTCGAGTTCTATCCCTACCCCTGCCTCTCGTCCTGCCACACCCACATTTTTACCCATACCGTCTGGTGGTCTCTATGCCCATTCTTCCACTGCTGGGATAACCGGGTTAAAGCGATCGACTGGTCCTGGCGGTGCCAACCCATATACTCAGACGAAACGGTCGTCGCTTGGATCTACCACTGGAGACATGCCTCCCCCGGGCGACGGCCGTGAAAGGTCAACGATAAAACCACCGCATACCCGACCAACCTCAGGCACGCCATCGTCTGCCAGCTCGAAATATGGCCTCGAGAATAGCAAAGCTCTACCTCAGATACCGGGGCTTCACACCAACATAACGATGCGAGCCTCGTCAAAGCTACCGTCAACTAGCAGTGTAACATCATCACTCGCCCAAAGTCGAATAGGTCGGCCAAGTGGTGGGCTCTCTGGGCGGAAAAGCACCGATAATGGGGATCTGGGCACAAAAACTGACAAACGAGCAAGATCCGGAAGTATGTTTGAAAATGCGTAATGTGGATCACTCGATTATTTTCCCCACCTGCTTCACCTGGCCAAGTTGGCCTAGGTCACCCGCAACGTCACAAACGCTTGATCTAATATAACTATAACTACTGACGGGGACCTCTACCGGTGGCACACATTAATCTCATGTACTTTGGCTCTCATAGTTGCCTACCGACCGTTATGACTTTTACGGCAATCATGTCACACCACGATAAATAAAGACAGATATTGGTATTATTATAGTCTGTAGTTTGAACAAAGTAATATTGTTTTATTAATATTATCTACCATTTATATCAAGGAATTACTTAACTAGTGCCACCGCCCGAATCATACTTGAATCATAACACTTAGTACATCATAATAGTAACTTCGATGGACCCTCCACCAACACCCATTCATGGACGTTCCCTTAATCGTCAAGTCGTTCTTGAAGAAGACGAATACACAGCAGCATTATCTCATATCATTGCTCGAGACTTTTTCCCCTCCCTTGTCCACCTGGATGCCACCAATAACTATCTAGACGCACTTCAATCCCAGGATCCACATCTCATTAATGCCTCAGTGCGCCGTCTTGAACAAATAAGCGACACGCCAATTCCTTCGTCCAACCGTCGGACGCCATCGAGAACACCCTACAACACCGGTTCGATAGAGACTCCGCTCCGTACCCCACATGCACTTGGGCTTGGGCCTGGACCCAACAAACGACCCAGGCTGGATTCCGAACTGAACTTGGACCTGTTTCAAGCTCGCTACACTTCTGAGGATAACTCTAGCTTCACACAGATATTGGATGACGAGAATCGCAAGCGGAAGGAGAGGTGGGCTTGGGCATGGGATGCACAGAAGCGGGTTGAAGGGCAACGAGATAGAATGATCGAGGCGAGGGAGAGGATGTTAATTGAGGCACCTCCAGCAACAGGAGTGAGAGAAAAGTTTATGGTCGAGGCCCCTACTTTACCGGGGCTTATCACTGACGGTAGAGAAAGCGAGCGGACAATGGTGAAAGTAAATGAAGACAAGGTGAATGAGAGTGATGACACAAATATAGCTCGAGAAGATAGCGGAGTACATGATGAGCATGGTGGAGATGTAGATGTGATGGCTCCGAAGAAGGACACTCGGTCTGCTGGGGTTGATGGATGGAGGTTCAAGGTACTCGACATTTTTAGCCTCTGTGTCCGGCGAGACTCACAAGCACCCAGGCTCGTAACTCTTTAATGTTCACACCCGACGCAGATGATTCCCCCTATGCACCCTCCGTGACTACGACAGAAGCTGAGGGTGATGCAAAGCTCATAAAATATGGTAACACTCGTCTTCCCGGTCAGGACCATTCGTCTTCGACCACCCGGGGACACTCGGCCCCTCCGAGTCCTACAAGGAGTCGCATCAACGCAGCCATAACCGACACACCCTGTAATTCCTTCATATTCATTCCCTCCATTATACTCATTTTCCTGTAGATCAGCCCCAGTCATCGACGGCGGATAATTTTGGGTTGGTCCCCAATCTCCCATCGCCGACAGCATCAGAGCTCGGCCCAACTGCTGTAAAACAATTGATGACGTGGGGTACTTTGAATGCTACACCCAGAATCATCTCACAGACCGATGAACCCCTCCCACCGCCGAGTACCCCGTTTCACATTCCTGCAATCTCTTCACGCGAAGCTATATCGCATAAGCTTTCAAACAAAGCTTCAAAAAGTCTTCGTACAAAAGCTGGCCTTCTGGGTCTCAATCAGCTAGGTTATACTCCTGGCATATCAAAGACACCAAATGGGAGGAAAGGTAATATGGCACCTCCCACATGGACTCCTCGCCGCTCAGAGGCAGCTGGGAACTTGACGCCCGCTGCCAGGAGATTGTTAGAACGGAGCACAACAGGTGTTGGGGCAACGCGAAAGGCTGGGGCTAAAGAGAGGTCAGGTGGGTGGGACGAGAAGGAGAAAGACCTAAGTCGCGTGCGATGGACACCGACCCCCGGCTCTATTATACAGAGGTAGATGAGATGCAACAGTATATAAACCTTGAACATGTATTTTAGGTACGCTAAATGTGGCCGGTTCAGATGGCTTGGGTCTCAACAGCGCATCCCCAGGAGGACGGCGCGTGAGGGATGAAAATAAGAACATCAAAGCGATGTCTTCCGCTTTTTGGCAGCTGGCTCACTACCGCCTTCGGGCTCTTTCGATACTATTTCATCGGCTGATTCAGGAAGTTGGGGGGTTGCGATTGTCTTTGCTTTCCTCTTCACCACAACACCCTTCAGTGACTTCTTGACATCTTTCCTAGGTAGCACCGTCGGTGCTGGCTTGGGAGGACGAGCCGCCTTTGTTGTTGAAGATGCTACTAATGGTGGCGGGTTGTTGACTGCGCTGGTCCTCGCCGCAACGGCCCTAAAGAAAATATGAATAAGGCCAGGGGCGTTAGAAGCACGATGCGTACTCCTTGAAGCTTCTGACTTCCTCTCCGTCTTTCTCCTTTCGCTGCCTTTCCTCCTGTTCCTGCCGTTCCCGGACTGAATCAAGAAACATAATTTCATCTTCTTCAAGAGCACGAAACTGGTTAGCTGGTAGTTGTCAGTGGGGCTTCATGTCGGGAAGGTTGGTATAGTTTACCTAGTTTGGTTTTTTCCTCCCATTCTTCTTGTTTCGCGACCTGTGGCCACATACATTCCGTCCATAGAAAAGGGCAGTTATTGGAGATCAACGCACCTTATTTGCAGCAAGTTTCTATTGCACGCATAGAGATCAACAGTGGAAAGTCAATACACGTTTGTCCGTGCAAGAAGAAAGCTATTGCTCACTTCAGCAAGACTGCGGCCATCATATGAGTCTTCCTGCTGTTGTGGTGGTGGTTCCTGACCCAATCTAGAATCTGGTTAACGTAGGTTGAGGATGGGCGCGTGGCTAGAAGACCTAGCATAAGCTGCTTTCCATTGCTCATCCCGTCTTGCTTTTGCAGTATCTACCTCACTCTGGGAGACGAAGCGTGAGCCGACAACACCAGTGGACAGTGAGGGGATCATTGATTCCTCCATGATTGTAATGAGTGAGAGTGGTGGCTCCGCAAATGATATTTATTTGCTAAGTCCGCTTACTTATGTTGCACCGGTTTAAGTACAGCCCAGATGCCAAGTTCCATTCATCCTACTTCCCCTGATGAAGGCCAAGCGCCGAGGCGAGCCAGGCTTGCCCGCAGTCCCACTGCAACTGCTCGAGTGATATCTAAAAGAAATCCGTAACCCACTGCTCTCTCTTTGTCATTTATCATTTCTCGGCCTTTGTTGCAGTCCAAGTTCATTAATCTCGCGAGAACCCACCACTCCCCCCGCCGACCTTCCTCGTCATGTCCATCTCATCTCGACAGCGCCCTCCCTCGCTGCCATCCAGCGCGAGTCTCTATCACACGACCAGCCTTCGCAGTACTGCGACCCGTCGCCCCCCTCCCCCTCCCGTATCCACCGTGATCACATCTCCTCGTTAGCATCATCAATTCGGTTCTCTCTTTTCTCTCCTGACCTTTATTTGATAACATAGCATGGGCTCGTGACGAGCCTCCCTCCCCTAAAGATCACTCTTCCATCGTTGACAGCACCCATGCAACCGAATCTCGACCTTCGGATGTCGCTTCTTATAACACAAGCGTCTCAAATCTCAATTCTCGCTGGTGGACATTTACTCTCCCTCGTCCATCCAGAGAATATCCTCCAAATGAATCCGGTTCTCCGAGCACCGCTAGACCTGAAAGGAAGGGCTTCAAAGACCTATCAATGTCATGGCTACCCACATCTGCCACTATGCGTGAAGGTGCATCTTTTGTCCGCAGAGATAAAGAAAAAGATCCAGAATCAGCACAGACTGTTGGAAGCATCAGACGCGATTGGGACCATTCCATAACCCTTCCTAATCCTGTTGCCAATCCGTACACCTTATCCCACAACGCCACCCCAGGATGGGATTCACCATGGTCCCCACGAGCTTCGGCACAGGGACCATCCCAGCCACATGTTCGTGAGAACTCATACGGCCTTGGCGATGTCCCTCATGGTACAGATGAAAGCTATAAAACTTCAAGTACATGGCGGAGAAGAAAGAAAAAGCTCAGAACCTTTATTCTTACCAACACCTATGTGCCACTTGTTAGTTTTTCTAAATCCCTGTTTCTTCAACACTGACGACCCTTTCTAAAAGCTTTTCCGATTTATCAATATAACTTTTACTACCGCTGCCCTCGGCATAGCCATTCGAATACGTAATATGGAAATAAAAGGACATGCTATGGGCGCAGTCGGAAGCTCTCCGTACGTTTACTCATCCTATCCATGACACCGAAATACCCATCACGTCACGTTATCAGGACGGTGGTCATCATCTTCGCTCCCTTGACCTTGGTACATGTAATGGCCGCTATCTACGTATGCTCCTTTTATAACATCAGGCAATATTGTTTCTTTAACTAGCCCTCGTCTAGCTTGAGTATTTTGGCCGGCCTCTCGGTCTTTGGCGTACCTCGGGAAAACTGGCCCACACTCTCTCCGAAGTCCTTTTCATATGCGCTTGGTCTGCGGCTCTTTCCTTGTGCTTTGACAACTTCTTCACTTCACTCGTGCCATGCGCTTCGCCATCGAGTATGTCTTGGTACAATGAGATTCCCCGTCCACCGAGTATTGCACCCAATTTCGAAGGAGGCTTAGGAGACCGTATATGTGACGATCAGCTTGCCTTGATTTGCCTTGTTGGTGTCGGACTTTTGGTTTACTGTACCAATCTTGTCATCAGCCTTTTTAGGATATTCGAGAAGGTTAAATACCACCCAGCAGCCCATAGTATGCGGACGTCATAACATAACAGTGTAGATAGCCCGAAACCCATCTTCCACACACCCCACATTCTTTCACCGTCCACCGTTCACCCGACTGCCATATACACAATCTAATGCATGTTTATTTAAATGAAATCGAACTGCCCACCT
This sequence comes from Clitocybe nebularis, assembly GCA_900068955.1. Lineage (NCBI taxonomy): Eukaryota > Fungi > Basidiomycota > Agaricomycetes > Agaricales > Clitocybaceae > Clitocybe > Clitocybe nebularis. The sequence goes on along the minus strand of CEMJ01390992.1, from coordinate 509 downwards.
ACTGCAATCGATTAAGTTACATAAGCACTACAATTCTGCCAGCTACTGGCGGTAAGCACCAACTCAGAGGCCTCAATAGTGATAGAAACGGTATCAACGATATCCTAAATTGTCGTGTCAACACAAGAGGCCCTTGCTGCGAGCCTAATGCTGGTCAACTTAGGAGGAAAGCCATATCGGCGAGACTATATCGTCGGTATCGTGCTACTTATTATTGTCGTATTATTGTGGACCGTCGCGAATTTTGTAACTCAAGTAAGTGGATTCCAAAGCAGAAAACTTTCAATACTCACATACCACAAGACACTCTTTCGGGAGGGATACGAGAAGCCGTTCTTGTGAGACCCGAGTGTCGCCTCGAAATCTACACTGCACATACTAACGAAATTGAGAATAGAGTTAGCTACCTTAACACCAGTTCATTTGTGCTTTACTTGATTCCATCCCTGTGGCGGAGATACAAGATCAAAAACAGAGACCGACCCGCTCACCAAGGCAGGTATATAGAA